>JAFJYI010000322.1:600000-800895 GCA_019022655.1 Acacia acuminata | reverse complement strand
GGTATGCGTTCTTCCCGTACCCTTTTAGGAATTTCATAGATCTTTCAATTGAGTACATCCACCGTAAATGGATAGGGCCGCACATCTTTATCTCCCTCGCCTAGATGAACAATTAGATGAACCATGATGTCAAAAAATGTAGGAAAGAAAAAGCTTCTCAAGGTGGCACAAGATAAGATATCCTTCATTCTCCAATTCATCCAACTTTTCAATCTCAAAAACTTTACTGCAAAGCGCATTGAAGAAGACATAAAGTCTAGTCAAAAGCGACCGAAGATCATGACCGACGCTCGAATAAACTATGGGAGTAGGTGTTGCATCAAGACATGACAATCATGAGACTTTTGGCCTACTAATTCCAAGTCCTTCATCGATACAAGCCTCTTCCAAATTTGAAGAATATTCCCCGTGGGAACTTTTGTGCCATGTAAACACTCACAAAAACTTCGTTTCTCATCCTTAGACAATGTGATGAGAAGGGGGACAATAAGTTCTCTTCCCATCGGCCTTGGAACTACCTTGTATGTTGAAGCGTGCCAAGAATACTATCACATACGTTTTCTCCACATGCATGATATCAATATTTGTGTCTCACATCAAGATTGCGCCAATATGGAAGATCGGAGAATACAGATCCTTTTTTCATACATTTGTTTCTTTTTTACTCTTTGCGGTCTTACGAAGGCGACATTGATATTTTTTCACCTTTTCATAAACTTGCTCCCGGTCAATGCCACCGGAGCATCTTCATACTCTTGGCCACCAAAAAAGGCTTTCTTTAATCGACAGATATGGGTGGCCCCATCTAGAAATCTCCTATGTCCAAGATAAATTGTCTTTCTTCCATGTTGAAGTTGATGGTAGCGTGTGCCTTCTTCATAAAAGGACATGCTTTATGGCCTTTTACACACTATATCTGACAAGTTCCCATATGCTTTGGAAGTCGTTTATAGTACAAATATCATGGCTCGCATTTTAAACACCTCCTTCTTGAAAGAGTCAAAAATATCGACACCTTCTGCCCACAACTCCTTCAAGTCTTCGATCAAGGGCTGAAGGTAAACATCGATGTCATTTTCGGGTTGTTTCGGTCCTGAAATCAACATAGATAGCAGATGTACTTTCGTTTCATGCATAACATTGGAGATAAGTTGTAAATAATCAGTAGTACAGGCCATGAACTATATATGTTGCTAAGGCTTCCATATGGATTCATGCCATCCATGCTAAGGGCAAGCCTTAAGGTTCCTAGGTTCTTCACTAGAAGTTTGGAAATAATTGATTGATTTTCTTCCATTGAGAAGAATCGGCTAGATGTCGAAGCTTTCCATCAGAAGTCCTCTGATCTGCATGCCACCTCAAATTTTTTGCATCATTTTCATTCACAAACAACCGCTTGAACCTTAGTATGATTGGAAGATACCACAACACTTTTTGCGGCCTTATTTGACTTGTACCTTGGGGTTTCACATATCGGACAATTCTGCTTCTCTTCAAACTCTTTTCTATACAATACGCAATCATTCGGGCATGCATGGATCTTTTTGTACACCATCCCCAGTGGACAAAGTATTTTCTTAGCATCATAGTATCGATGCGGCAACACATTATCATCCGGAAGCATGTCTTTAAAAGCCTCAAGCATTTCAGAAAAACTCTTGTCGCTCCATCCATGACGTGCCTTCAAGCTTACTAATTTCAATACAGCATTCAACAATTGGTATTTCTTATACCCACAGTATAGAGGGGTATCTTCATCATTGCACATATTACCATATGCATGTGATTGATGAAAAGCCTCTTCTCCTACATCACGGATAATGTCCTCTATGCGATCATCCATATCCGTGTCATTATCATCAAAGGCCACTTCCCCATGTTGAGACCCACTTGGTATTTTTTCACCATGCCAAACCCATCTTATAAGTCTTACAAAATCCTTCACAAATTAAATTTGTGTGTATAACTTCAACACTTAGTCGCTTCTCATTCAGACATTTTACACAAGGGCAATAAAACTTCCCACTATCATTATGGGCATTTTGTTTAGCAAATTCAATAAAGTCCCTCACCCCATTCTGATATTCAACACTCGTCCGTAAAAGCATTTATCCAACTGTGGTCCATAGTAGTATTCCTATAGACGGAAAGATTTAACATATACATAATCCGAAAAAAGGCGAGACTTGCATATAAAATAAGCCAACTCCAAATGCATATTTATGCTCAATGTCGGTTATGCATGTCTTTTTTTTTTTTTTTTGGTTTTTTACGGAGAAACTTGCCCATTAAATGCATAAAAGTCAAATATTTATTAACTAATTTTTAAGACTAGCGTTTAAGACCGGAGGTTAACAATACTGCGGTCCTAAATTTTAGTATTGATTTAATTTTAAGGCGGAGATTTATAAAGCGTCCGGTCCTAAAAGTCAAATATTTATTAACTAATTTTTTAAGACGGGTAAGAATATAACTGGTCCTAATTTTCCAGTATTCATTTGATTTTAAGACCGACGGGTATAAGAACTACGGTCCCTAAAAGTATTTCGTTTATTAATTAACCAAAAAAAGAAGAAGAGGTTTGCCTTTGGCGAGCGGCTGAACCGAGTTAATAAAATAAATTAAAGGAAAAGCTTGGAGAATATGAATATTAGAAAGACACAAGCTTAGTTTTACTTGCTTCCATACATAACCTGGAGAATATGCACGTACACAAGAAAATTAAGAGAGAAAAACAAGCAGAAAATTATCAAAAACAAGAATCGACTAAACATCCTAAAGCTTATTATCCTCCAAAGCCTTGGTGATATCGGCGTGAACAACATTAATTTCGCGCCCCACGGAGATCGGCAAGTTCTGTCTTACTCGCATCGGCCAACAATGCTTCATTAGAGGAAAAAGGAGAGGGTCGGTAATAGTCGCGGTGGGGCCAAGAGGTTGGAGAGGGGGGGTGGGAACCTCTTCATGGTCTATAAGACGGAGGAACTCATGGAGAGGGTCGTTGGGATCAAGAGGTTGGGCGATATTGTCAGAAGAATGGGTAGGGGTTGCAGCAATCTCTTCATCATCAGAAGAAATAACAATGGGTCCAATGACTGAGACTCAACCTGTCACAATAGGGACGGACTCTCGATGGAGGAGCGCACCTGTATAACGATCGACGGAAGGCACGAGCATCACGAGTAAGAGCACCCCTACGAGCGGTTCTCTTGTATCTAACCATGGTTTGAGCGGTTAGGGGCGGAGAGGCATGAGGAGTTAATTAATAAAGGCAGAGCTGTTCTCGAGATAGCCACGTACGTAGTTTGGAGTTATGAGGTAGTGAGGAATTAATAAGGAGTTAAGGACAGAGAGGTATGAGGAGTTAATAAAGGCAGAGAACCGGAGATACAAGTGATAAATGATCTACTTTTAAGAGCGGGATTTATAGGTACGTGGTATAAAATTCTATTATCTAATTTTTTATTTTAAGACTGACCTTGTATAATATGTCCGGTCTAAAAGTCTATTTATTTTTAAAATCAATTCTATTACTTTTAAGACCAACCTTTCATCATTTACCCGGTACTAAAATTCATTCTTTTCAAATTCGATATCGTCGTATCCTTACACTGTTCAAATGAATGATTCAGAGTCTCTTCGGCTTCCAGATAAACTTCCCAACGTGTCTCCTCATATTCGATGAACTATCGTCTCATCATTAAAGTTTTAGATGTTTCACATTGTTCGGGATGAGTTCTCTATTTAAACCCGTTGTTCTTGTACTTTCTTCACATTCTTCTCCATCACTTTTACATGGCCTCCTCCACCGCCTAGCCTCACCGTAATGGCTGCTCCCCACGGGTCCTCTGTTTCCTCCTCCTCCTCTTCAACCTCAGCCCCCTCGCCATTGCCTCCTCCAAATCCGACCGTGAAGCGGTTAGGTGCGATCGTGGTGGCCCGCGTCCATCAAATCGATCGGCGCTTGGGCCAATTGGTTCAGCTTGTTCATACCGTGAACAACAAGCTGACCATGGTACTTCACGCCAATGACGTGGAGTACGATCCCGCTGAAGACAACTCGACTCGACTCCGATGACTCGGTTCCCCTCCTTCTCGACTACGAAGAGGATTAGTTGTTTTTTAATAGTTGTTTTTTTGGGGCGCGATAAAAATTATTATATAAAATATTATGGACTCTTTTTGTTCTCGTGCGAGTTTAGTACTTTAATTAGTTAGTTTATGCATTATCCGAACCTGGAAAGCAATAAACAAGGCAACTATGAAAGATGGATAATGGCGAGACTCAAAAAACTAAGATGAAAGAACGAAGACTTTTAGGACCGCATACTTAGTAAATCGATGGTCCTAAAACACCGCCTTTTTTGTCGGCTTTGGTTTCCATATTCGATCGCCTTGTCCTTTTCATTATCGTCTTTCTTTTTCAGACAAAAAGGAAACAAACAAAACATTGTCCTCATGTAAATCAACAATAGAAATTCCGCGAATACGAGTTAAGAACATACAAAAAACAAAAAACATCTTTTACCTTATTTGAATAAAAAAAACACAATGACAATTCTTCTTAAGGTTGGACGGAAGTGCCGTTGTCTTCGGTTTTTACCTCCCTAATTTGAAACAAAGTACCTTTTCAATATCTTCCTTCTTTTTCGACAAAAAAGAAAAGAGACAAAGAAAAGGAAACCAATAATGCTGCTCAAGATCAAGAGAGGTAACATTGACTACAATGAAGGACCTAGCTTGAGCGAAACGCCAAACCTCGGTTCTCGAACCATAATGATTTGTCTGAAAAGCGAGTGAACATTTCTATTTAAAGGAATACTATTATGACCGGACATTTAACAATTACATGGTCCTAAAGGTTAAGCCAACTTCTAAAATAAAAATAAGAGGATTTTTAGGAGCGGACAAAGAAATAATATACGGTCTCATAAGACTTTTAGACCGGATGTTTACAATGTGGACTTTTAAGATCGACTTTTAATGAATATACGGTCCTAAAAATGTCATATTTTTTAAAACGAACACTTTTAGGACCGGATGTTTATTATGCGGACTTTTAAGACCGGACTTTTAATTAATATACGGTCCTAAAAGTCGAGATCTTTCTCAAATTTTAAGCACTAAATAGCTTTATCCACCATCCAATACATTCAGAAACCCAAAATGGACACAAGAAAATTGTTCAAAAAATTACACAAATTTATTTATTGAATTTTACATTGGCTATGTATATTTACAAATGAATATTGTTCGGAAAATAAACAAATTTACAGAATATTACAGATATATTTACAAATGAATTTAGGACATTAATTATTGTCTTGACTTTATCAGGTCATACAGATATTCATAAAACAAATTGCGTATGTGCTCCAGTTCATCATCGAAAAGGGATCGGGGTAGTCAAACATCGTAACATCAAAGACGAAACTAAATTAACTTGCGTGCATATTTCATATGTAACATTAAGCCGCATTAATCGAATTAACTTGCGTGCATAATATGTAACATCAAATACATTTACCTTTGCAGTTAATTTAGTCCTTCCTCGCGTGATAATATCATACATGGTTTCATGACGTACTGGCCACATAAGTTGGACCCCAATGGTTGCCGACGGGTCTATAAAGAACAAGAAATATAAGAGCATATATAGCTTAATGACCAAGTTCACAAGGCGGTGTACCCGGTGTACAAATATTGTACCAACCTCGGTGTGTCCCCGCTTGGGGTTTTTGCCCCGATACCCACGCCTTTTCTTTACCTCGATTTGGAAGGTCTTCATGGCACTATCATCAAAATCACAAATTTATCAATAATGTTCACTGAAAATTCACGACAGAGATTTCGCACAAGAGAATCAAAATGACATGCTTACTCGTTGATGGTCGCTCAACGTCAACGAAGGCAATGGCTCTCTGAGTGGAGCATAAGAAGATAACTTTATGCTCCTTCCATGCACATGAGGACTAACTGCCAGTGGCGGCTGAAAATTCACAGCAGTAAAGTATACTCAGTGATATATGTAGCATAATTAAGTGAATTGCAGACAAGATTTGTGATATGTACCTGTGGAAGAATGGCAACAAGTAAACCATTCTTCTCACTTCACACAACCTCTTTGATATGTACTCTTGTCTCTCCTCCATGGATGTTTGACTTGAATAGACAGGCACAAGAATCCAAAATCGTTGCTCCTGCCCTTTTGAACCAATTCTTGATGCAATAACCTACAATAATGACATCGATCAGTTAATTAGTATATATGTATGTGTGTCTAAACGATGCATTTAAATTATGTACTCATAGATACAAGATACTTACTTCATAAAAATTTGAACAATTGCATCGCAAGCTCTGTCGAGGAAGCAAAGGGACTCAACATCAAATGGTGTCAACTTGAATGGGAAGAGGATGAGGACGCCTAATACTTCATTGACAGCCACAATTTATCTTTAAAATATCCACTCTTCACCATATCGGATAGTTTTTCGTGGGATCGACTTAGTAGTAGGGGATTGAGCTTGAGGAGGGGATTGAGCTTGAGGAGATGGAACTTGAGGAGGAGGGTTGAAGCTTGAGGACCGGTAGAGACATGTACAAGTTTCATTGGCCAAGAGATGAAGGTTCCCTTGACATCACTCACAAGCTTCAGCTGATCAGTTGGGAGAGGGAGAGGTGCATCAATGATCACCTTTTCAAATGACACTCGGACTTCATCATCAGCCATTTATTGGAGGTGTACAGTTGATCCCAATAAGTTGTGGACAGTCCCTTTTGCAACTAATCGTGCAGGACGATCAGGATCCTCCGCATATAGGTCACAAGGTTGCTCTGACTGTCTAACAATGCAGCTCCCTCTAGTGCTATGTTGCACAGGTGCAGGTGAATGTGTGAAGGGAACACTAGTCTCTGGACGATTTCTCAAAAGAAGCTTCATCTCGATTCAATTCCTCCCTCATCGGCTCATCTCGGATTGATACCTTGCTTCTTTAGCCACCGCATCCTCACTTAATTTGGCCACCGTCTGCTCCATCTCCTCCCCGTGTAACCATACTTTGTCTATGGCGTTTGGATTTACCAAAGTATTCCTTCAGCCTACCCGTCCTCCAATCCCCCTTACACACCCACCATGATCCGGTTTTCCGGTCACAACGGTCAAAACATCACTCCTCCCATCCGACACAAAAGATCCCCCTGCTTCTTTCTTTTTAAGATCTTCCCGTAAGATACGATAACGAGAAGCTTAGTAATGAAACATGTTTAGTAACTAAAAAATAACAATAACGATACTTACAATTCTTTCAAAGCAACTACACAAGTTTGTTCACTCGTGTAGGCGCCGCTTGGCTTTTTCCGAATGTGCAACCACAACTCCTCGCGACGTATTGGAGATGGTGGATCATGTCCGTAGAAGGATTGGATTCTGCTTCATTATCCAATCTCTTCCGCTTGGCCGCCATCAATTCTTTTTCAGCCTTTTCATATCCGTGCGAGAAGCCCTATAGGGCAATCATTCTTTCTCCCTATCTCCTGTGCTTGTTCCCTTCTTTCATGTGAATCAGAATTGAAAACAACTATTAATTATGAATTCCAGCCATCTCACTAACATAAATTAGAGAACTTCTGCTTGATATGAACCTCAAACACTAGTCAAATTCACTTCATCAAGTTTCAACATTTTATATAAGGAAGATGTAGAATTGTAGAAGAAATTGGAGCTATGTCTTTGTACTACTAGATAGATAGGTTAAGAAACAAAAGAGAATTATGCTTGCGAATAATACAAACTTGATCATTTTTAAGGCATCCAAATGGGATCGGCGGTCCTCATTAGATAGTAAAGAACTAACAACAATGTCTAACCACTACCTACTATAATAGAACTAAGACTATAATAATGGCTTGACTCTTATGCCATTATTATTTCCCTAATTACCTTCTTAGTATATTACCTTTTCAGGGTTTACATATCAGGCTTGCATAGACAAAGGCAGGAAATGTATACTTCTATTCACACACCAAACAATTTAACTAATAGGATTAGATGAACACAATAACATTCACATATCAAGACAAAGTTAATAAACAAACAAAAGGGGAAAAAACTAAATATAAACTCACCGAGCTTCGGAGTGGTCCATGAGTGAACAAATTGTTGCCAAATTTGTTCATCAATAAATGTGTACTTGTCCCAAGGCTTTTGTCGGGGCTGAACCTCGGCAAAAATATACTTGTTAGTGAGAGGGTCTTAAACTTCCTCCACCGATCGGCACAATAAGACAATGTCTTGTCTTTCAACTTCTCGAGTCGTGACACGAGTGTATGTAAGCCGATAGTGTCCCAAATAGGTTGCTTTACTTTGCTTTGAAGTCCACATTTTTCTACTCATCGAGTCAAGATGCTAACCTTGCTGTGTGCAAGACAAATAAAACTAGTATATTTGCTTTTATTAGGACCGAAAGGTCGCAACTTTTCATCAAACTGAATCTCTAGTTTTGACCCAGAAGTCCGACTTAGGGTTACATCCATCATTCTTGTGCCTCTTCTACCATGGCGTGCTGGGCGGTTACAAGGCACATTGTTAGATGAAGAGGGTTTGTTCGACCGACACCAATAATCGCGTTCCGGAACACGAATGGAATCGTTTTCACCGTTCATTTTCGAGACGGGAAGAGAGGAATGCCCGAGCAAATGAGATCGTAACGAGGCTAATGGTATGTGGGTGAGGAAGAGAGGTAATGCAACAGGAAGAGTGGTTTCACAACAAGAAGAGGGGTTTCGCAGTTCGGAGAGGACAACGTAAGTCGTAAGGAATGTTTCACGCGAAGAAGATATATTTGGCTCTTTATTTTTAAGACCGGATGAACTAAAAAGATGTTCTTAAATATTAAGTTTTAAGACCGTCGTTTATTAAACTCCGAACTTAAAAGTAATAAAATATTTAGTACCGGTCATAATTTATGTCCGGTCTAAAAAGTATAATATTTAAGACCGCCTGTTATATATATCCGGTTTTAAACGTTTATTTAATTTTTTTCCTCATTATTTTGGACCGCGTAAAATATAAGTCGACCTGCTCGAGATTTCTCTATAAAGAAATTTGACCTTTCAGCTTTTTTTTCAATAACAGTTTAAGACCGTTTGTTTTGTTAAGCGGTCTAAATAATATATTTAAGACTCATTGATAAAGGATGCGGTCCAAGAAGTTCTTTATATTTACAAAATTGCCACCGGTCATACTATTAAGACCAATGCTCATTAGGATGCGGTCCAAGAAGTTCTTTATATTTACAAAACTGCCACCGGTCATACTATTAAGACCGGTGCATCATTACTCTGGTCTAAATGAGGCGGTCTTAAAGCCCTTTTTTCCGCTAGTGGCTCTTGTTGGCTTCCTTGCAACTGAATTAGCAGATACCATGAAATTCACTGAACACTTTGCTAGATGCAAAATCTGTAAGATGTTTTATGTGAATTTGAGTACTCCATTTAAAGCAATAAAATTGGTTTTATCTGAGTATCTTGGACACTTAATGCCTTGACTTTTTGTACACTTACCATACTATCCGAAGGTAATTAGGCATTTCTACTGCAATATGGGATTAGTTGAGGATTGCTCGAATGGAGGCTATATAGTAGAAGAAGAGGTTGTGACGAGGACACTTAATGCCTTGACTCTCTGTACACTTACCATACTATCCGAAGGTAATTAGGCATTTCTACTGCAATCTGGAATTAGTTGAGGATTGCTCGAATGGAGGCTGTATAGTAGAAGAAGAGGTTGAGACGACTGATAGAGGCAATAAATTCCTGATCTTAGCCTCAAGAATCAACAAACAGCTTGGGATTCAGAAGACACTAAAGGATGCTCCAACAAAGCTCAATTCCAATTAGATATTTACATTCGAGGTCTAGTGAACAAGTAGAACCACCGACGTTCAAACTAAGTGAGATGTGTGATCTTCACATAATTCTTTGGTATATCTACTCAAAAACTTTTGTGAATAAGTCCAACAATTTTACTCACTTCATTGACAAAGATTATGGACTTATGGATTTACTATTGAGTAAAGAAGAAAGAAATATAGGGTCCTTGATCATCTCTAAGAAAGTTGCTTTTCTTTTATCAGAATACGAATGAGATCAAAAAAGCCATCATTGGAGCAAACGATGAAGTCTAACTGCACGCCTGTCCTCTATAGGACCAAGTTCCCCCTGGCCACTAAGGAAAAATGACTACTTGTTTTTGTTCTCTTCTCATTAGGTAAGTAACTCGAGGGGTCGCCTTTGGAAGCGTTTGCTGCAGAACCAAAGCGTCATGCTTGCTTTAATCGGCCGAAAGGTAAGACCGATGTCTCTCTTTTATTTGATGTGCATGCATGAAAGAGAAGACATACAATCAAAGACTCTTTCCCTAAGGCATTCTTTGAACGCAGGTTTGATTTATCCTCGACGCCCCGATCTGATCAGGGCGTTCTCGCTAACTCCCGTAGCGTCGAGAGAAGGTCCGGCGTCATCGTTTCTTGGGATCGTAGAATTCCCCGCCGTTACCTCTGTTTACCTAATTCTTGGAAAAAGAGGGAACGAGTGGAGTATACGAAACGAGCCAAGCCAAGAGCGAGCCTATATAAAAAATGAAATAAAGTTAATTCAATGAATAGATAGATATAGGTATTCAAGCAATAAGACAACACCTAAGTCCATAATCTGGTACCTGGAGCTGAGTGAGCCTATAGAGAGACTGCTATCAGATGGAAGGAACTAGTTTAAGGAGCTTGGCATTGATCTTCCACTGAGACATCTATTGGCCACCACTCCTAAGTAGAGAAAGACACCGGACTCTGAGGCTACAAGAATGGAGATAATCAATCCTCATCTCTGGTCACATCCAATACACCTTCCTTCCATAGTTATACTATTCAAATTTATATGAAGGAAGTGCTTCAAGAATTTCATGTGGACCTGGCAACCATAAATATCCCATATCAATGAAAAGATGGGTTAGATGTTGAATGTCATAAATGAACATCACAAAGCAATTCTAGCACATCTGAGTCCAGACCAACATGATGTTTGAGATTGTGAATCTCCTTCGATCTCTCCATGAGAAGCTTGGTACTTTGGTACCTAGTTCCTCCACACCTATTCGATCCACTCTACTGTCAATTGCTCTTTCAGCTACCACTGAGCCTACTCCAGGAAATATTCTATTGTCTGTGGTTGATCCTACTTCATTTACACCAGTTCACATTACTATGGATGAACCTATTCCACCTCAACAAAATTTTCTAGTCCTTTAATTTCAGCTACCATACCCTCTAGTTCCCTTCCTCATGATATTCTTATTCTTTCAACCTAATCTCATTACTCTGATAATTCTAATACTCAAGACACTAAGAAGATTGATGAAGAGATTGAAGTATCTGACCCTACTCATATTTGAAAGTGGAGCTATATACCCAAGAGGGGGTGAATTGGGTATTTTAAAAACTTTGGAAATCTGCTCTGTTTTTAGATAACAAAAACAGAGATGAACAGAGTAGAAAGAAGAATAGCTGAACACAGAGAATTTATACTGGTTTGGTCTTAACAACTTGACCTACATCCAGATCCCCAGACTCTCTGGGTTTTTCACTATCACAAAGATTACACACTATGTACTCAAAGAGTAGTTCTCTCTCTAGAACTCACTCCCCCTTACAAGTTGTAATCAATGAACTCCCAAATCACCAAGTCCCCTTGACTTGTGATTCTTCTCAATAAATGATTTACAGATAAAAACTCTCTCTAAGAGTAGATGATAATAAACACCGAAGCTTATAATGTCAAAAGACGAATACAAGTGAAAACTGAAAGGTAGTTAAGAAACTTGAATGCTTGTGCGTTTTCAATTGTTGTGGTTGTTGAGAAGAATTGAATGCAGCTCTATTTATAGCTAGACAGCATTAATAGACCGTTGCATTGATAATCGACCGTTGGAAATGATCCACGAAGTTGTGAGCTTACTTAGGTCTTCTTCTCTTTACAAACTCACTTAGTCCAAATGGTTTGATGGTCGAGTTGACTCTCTCGCAAATTAATCCGTTGGAGAGGATGTTGCTTAATGTAGAAGTCATTCTTTAATGCTCGCAACCGTGTACGGATGGATTAACCAAAAGGATGCAGGTTTACGGGTTGAGCATTTAATGTTCGACATCACTTTTGCTTTTGCTTTAAACCTTCTCGTGAAACTTCCTTGATCTGTCTCGAAACTTACTAAAAAGATGATTAAATATATCTAGTACCAATAAGGGATAATCATGGAAAGCATTGAGATCAAACACGAAGGTATAGCAAAATCATTAAGTTCGAATTTCAAACAACGTCCAGAAACCTGGAGGTTTGTTCACAAACCTCGAGGTTTGCTCATTTAAGCTTGAACACGTTTTTACATCAAAAACCACAAACCTGGAGGTTTATCATTAAACCCGGAGGTTTATAATGTTCCAATCACGAAGGCTCCTTGGGTTTACCTCAAACCTCAAGGTTTATCTAGGAACCTCGAGGTTTCACGTTATGTGTGAAACCCAAAGAAAGATGCTATGAAACCAAACCCTGGAGGTTTCTCAAGGAACCTCGAGGTTTTAAGATGAGCGCAGGTTCATTTGCTCTCGGGTTGCCACAATACTCGAGGTTTTAGGAAATACTCGAGGTTTTGATCAAATGACAAGGTTGTTTGTTTTGATCCAAAACACAAACCCGGAGGTTTCTATGGAAACCTCGAGGTTTTCAACTCGCGAAAAACATTAGCTCTTCGCGGCCGAAACCCGGAGGTTTCGATAATACTCGAGGTTTCACATATGATTTTAAAATCCTTAGTTTGGCGCCAAGGCATAACCTCGAGGTTTGGAAGTAAACCTCGAGGTTTCACAACTTGGTGTGAAACCAGGTTTTCTCTGGAAGATCAAAACCTCGAGGTTTCACATATATTTGTGAAACCAAGTTTTCTTAAGTTAGAATGCACAACCTCGACACTTCCCTCATAAGACCAAACCTCGAGGTTTTCCCAGAAACCTCGAGGTTTGCTCTCACTCAGGGTTTTCCAACATCTGAGAGCAAATCCTCATTCTTCGTTTACAATTGTTGGCAATCATCAAAATCTCTTCGAGAACCAACATTCTCCCCTTTTTGATGATGACAACACTTGTAAGTAAACATCTTTGAAAGTTCAAGAAAATGTTCATGTTGTAATTAAAAAAACTTTGAAATTATCAGAAGTTGCAGGAACATAGTTATGTGCATAATGTAAGTGCAAGAGAGCAATCAGTTATGAGCAGAAGCATGAACATATGAGTTGTATTTCAGTTAAAGAGTAATACAAGATACCGTAATACAACTTCAAAATACAAAATGCACAAAATGTCATGATTCTCAAAACTTCTAAACCTAAACTTCATCGAATACTCACTATCGCTACTCCTTGCTTGTCTCTCCCCCTTTGTCATCTTCAAAAGGAGGGTTGACCAAGGGAGTAGAGGGAGGAGAAGGATTAAGAATGACAGTATCAGGGGTGGCAATGGATGGAGAGGGTAATATCTCGGTGGTAGGGGTAGATGGTGAAGGAAGGATTATGGTGGTGGGAGTGGTAGCCTCAGAGACAGGAGAGGGAAAAATGGGAGTTGAGGGAGGTTGAGAGAAGGAAGGGATAGGAGGGGAAGTGAATGTGAAGGATGGTGAAGGAGAACTAGGAGAAGGGCCAGAAGGGCTGGGATCAGGATTGGAGCCAGGAGTAGAGGAGGAGCCAATGTGGAGATGATGCATGATCTTGTCCACCTTATTAGTGAGGACTGAGTGAGAAATGAGCTGAGTGGACATCTTGAGCTCAATTTCTTCAGCCTTTTCCCTAACCTCACTCGGATTGCCCAAAGAATCGCTTCAAGGTGCTCCTTGATGGCATCCCGAATTTCAATTAGACCGGTATGTCCACGAGTCATCTCAGCCCGTAATTTACCTAGCTCAAACTCCATGCGCATAGTCATGGAGGCAAGAGCAAAGATCCACAATTTGCTTAATGCGAGAAGCCGCTCGGATGATAGTGATGGGCGAGGAGGTGAGGTGCGGACGGGCTTCTTGAGCTTGTGAGGGCGGATGTGATCTTGAAGGAGCCCGAGATTGAGCAGAACCTTCCCCCTCAAATTTGATCTTCATCAGATTCATCTGTGTTTTCCCAAAGAAGGGTGGATACTCAGTGTGTCCGCAGTACCCACATACCAAATCTTGTAGTAGAAGAGGATGACGGATACCAATGAGGGATACGGATATGGGATAATTGCCTCTTGGCAAACGAAACTCGCTCATCCCTTTGAGAAGCCGGTCACCAAGATTGAAGGGAACCTTCCTCACAAAGCAAAAAGGGTCTCGTAGTCATTCGAGTGAAGTGAGTCCAATTGTCGCCTTTAGGAATAAAGTTCCTCGAGTAAACATACCATAAGACCCGATTCACAAACGGCATGGAGCTTGGTTTGAATGTGAGTCGAAGTTGCGTGATCCGGAGGAAAAGGCTCACCAGCCTAAGTGTCTCGAAGACTTCCTCGTTCCGTAAGAAAAGTCGAACAGTGGGGGATTGTCAATTCTCGAATTTTGTTCGAATGGCAACGGGGTAAAGGAGACATCCCTAACAGTGGTAGTGACCCTTTCCTCAATCACTTCTCCATAATCACCCAGCTTCATTATTATACTCCATCTTATAATAAAACAATCGAACCAAGTTTGGGGTAAAAGGGGCAGATATGGAAATGAAGGATTCATATGGTTTCAGCCAAGGCGATAAATCAAAATGACACTCTTTCTGAAATGTTTTTAAGTCAATAACTACCACAGGACAAAAGAGGCGATGAAGGTACGCTTCCCTGAATTTTTCATTGTCAGGTTTGGGAAGAGTGGCGGGTGGTCGACAAAGCCATTTGGTGGAGAAATATGCTTGTATATGTCTGATATTGCATTGGCCATGACAGGAGGCACATCTTCTCCTTCTTGTTGAGGATTAGAGGATGACTGACCCTTGGATGATTGATGGGACCTGGCAAATGAGGCCCTCTTGGTTCTTGCCTTAGTTGGACCGAAAGGATTTTGAAATTCCCGCCTTTGATGGATCCTTTCCGGTAGGTTCTTTTCCCCTTCCCTTTGCCTTTGGGTTCGGGCTCTTTCCTTTTCTTTGAAGGACCTTTAGTAGGCTCTTTGTCGGGTTCCTTGAAGGAGACCTCTTTCCTAGGGCCCTTGGTTTCCTTTCTGCTCTTTGATGGAGACTCTTCATCAGGGAGTTCTCCTTGAATGCCTCTGATCGATTTGTCAATGCCATAACGAAGATGAGTAGAGCAAGTCTTTTTCCTGACAGGACGATCAGAAGGATGAGGAGATGAGGTTTCAACCGGTTGCCGAGGAGGAGGTGGAGGTGGAGACCATGATTTCGTTTTATCTCCACCGGAATCGAACCGAGTAGCTTGGAATTTGGATTTCGATGCCATTTGAGGGTTTAGAAGAGGGATTAGATCGAAAAATGAGAGATTCGTAGAGTGGGTGACGAGAGAGGAAGCAAAACCTAGAGGTTTAGGTCGAGGTTTGAAGAACATGAACAATGATGCATATATATAGGCAATAGCAAACCTCGAGGTTTCATGCCCAACCTCGAGGTTTTGATGAGAGGTTACTAACCTGGACGTCAGAGGTGTTCTGTGAACCTGTGACCCATTAGCACGAGAACCTCGAGGTTTGTTCAAAAACCTCGAGGTTTTGCTTCCTCCGAGAGCGATAAGCTTTCGTCTCATCAAATACTCGAGGTTTCTATTCTATCGAAACTTTCGACTTTGGTTATGTATCACCAAACCTTGGGGTTTTTAGCAAAACCTCGAGGTTTTGCTCTTTGACAAAGAAAAACTATGAGTGACCATGTTCCACCAAACCTCGAGGTTTTCTTCTAAACCTCAAGGTTTTGCTCCTCGACAACAAAACCACAGTATCCGCAAAAATTTCTAGACTCTCCGATGCTTAAGTTAGTGACTTTTAAATATCAAGATTACAATGTATTACAAATTTAAGCAAGAATTACTTACAACTCGTTGGGATTTACCATTCCCACTTCTCTAATAAAGTTGAATGATTCCTTGGGCAAAGGTTTGGTGAAGATATCAGCAAGTTGAAGATGAGTTGGGATGAACATGACTTTGACATCTTTCTTCTGAACGTGATCCCTTATGAAATGATGCCTCACATCAATATGCTTAGTCCGAGTATGTTGTATTGGATTCTTGGCTAAGCTTATTGTGCTTGTGTTGTCACATAAGATAGGGATTTCCTTCAAGTTGATTTCTAGATCAGACAGTTGCTGTTTGAGCCATAAGACTTGAGCACAACAACTTGATGCTGCCACATACTCAGCTTCAGTTGATGATACAGCCACACTCGTCTGCTTCTTGTCAACCAAGACACAAGTGAACCTCCAAGAAACTCACATTGGCCACTTGTGCTTTTTCTATCGGTCTTGTATCCAAGATGGTCGAATCGAATATGCTATCAAATGTTCGGAGTTGTCCTTTGGGAAACCACAATCCCAAAAGTCTTTGTGTCGGCAAGGTATCGAAGATTCTCTTCACATGCTCAAGATGGGACTCCTTGGGAGCGGATTGGAACATTGCACACATCCCTACACCGAATTGGATGTCGGGATCAAGTAGGCATCGATAGAGCAATGATCCAATCATTCCTCTATATTTTGTGATGTTGAAGTCTGTTCCTTCTTCATCAAGATCTAATGAAGCAATTGAGCTCATAGGAGTATTAGCTCCATTGCAATGATTCATCCCAAACTTCTTCACAGATCATTGAGATATTTGGTTTGAGATATGAAGATCCCATCCTTCTTTTGCTTAATTTGCAGACCAAGAAAGTAATTGAGCTCTCCCATCATAGACATCTCAAATTCTCCCTGCATATTCTTAGCAAACTCTTCACACAATGTATCATTAGAAGCACCAAATATAATATCATCAACATATATTTGCACAATTAAGATTTCATTAAGCTTGTTATTCTTTATGAAGAGAGTTGTGTCTGCTTTTCCTCTAATAAAACCTTGATCAAGAAGGAATTTGCTTAATTGCTCATACCAAGCTCTAGGAGCTTGTTTAAGACCATATAGGGCCTTCTTGAGACGATATACATGATCTGGATGATGGACGTTTTCAAACCGGAGGTTGTTCTACATAAACTTCCTCTTGTATAAAACCATTCGGAAAAGCACTTTTCACATCCATTTGATATAGTTTAAAACCTTTTACACATGCAAAGGCTAGAAGTACTCTTATGGCTTCCAATCTTGCCACTGGAGCATAAGTTTCTTCATAATCAATTCCTTCTTCTTGATTATAGCCTTTGGCAACCAATCTTGCCTTGTTGCGACAATGATTGCGTACTCATCACGTTTGTTCTTGAATACCCATTTGGTGCCAATGACCGGATGGTCTTTGGGCCTAGGTACCAAATCCCAAACTTGATTTCTATCAAATTGATGTAACTCCTCTTGCATTGCTATCATCCAATCATTATCGGAAAGGGCTTCATCAATCTTAGAGGGTTCTATATGAGATATAAATGCGAGAAAGGTTACTTCATTCAAAGTACTATTTCGGTTCTTACACCCGATTGATATCACCTATAACTTGGTCTAAAGGATGATTTCTAATAAATTTCCAAGGTCTAGGTTGAGTCTCGATCGATTTTCAATATTGTTTTGGGGATCACCTCAAAAACATTTTCGGATTTTCAATAGAAGCAGGAGTAGTTTTCGAAAAGAATTGATTTTTGAAAACATTTTCTTCTTCATTATCCAAGGCTTTATCAGATTTGGATTCACAAAAAACAACATGTATTGACTCTTCAACAATACGAGTGCGAGTATTGAAGACTCTATAAGCTCTACTCCTATTTGAATAACCAAGGAAGATACCTATATCGCTTTGGAATCGAATTTACCAAGATTCTCTTTACCATTATTGTGCACATAGCACTTGCATCCAAAGACGTGTAGGTGGCCGAGATTTGGCTTCCTTCCCTTGTAGAGTTCATATGGGGTCTTGTTTAGCTTCTTCCTCAAATAGGCTCGGTTGGAGATGTAGCAAGCCGTACTCATCGCGTCAGCCCAAAACACTTGAGAAGTGTTGTTCTCATTTAACATTGCCCTTGCCATCTCAGTGAGGACTCTATTCTTCCTCTCAACAACACCGTTTTGTTGAGGAGTCCTTGGAGCCGAGAAATTGTGATCAATCCCCACATCGTCACGGAACTCGGCCGAAGGCGTTGTTCTCAAATTCGCCACCATGATCGGTCCTATATACCGAAATTGCGAAACCTTTCTCGTTTGGACCTTTTTGGCAAAGACAACAAACTGATCAAACGTTTCATCTTTAGATGATAAAAATATTGTCCAAGTAAATCTAGAGTAATCATCAACTATGACCAAGGTGTAAAGATTTCCACCAAGACTTTTTACTCTAGCTGGTCCAACTAGATCCATATGAAGTAATTGAAGAGGTCTACTAGTTGAGATCTCATTTTTTGCTTTAAAAGAAGATTTGGTTTGTTTTCCTTTTTGACAAGCATCACAGACTATATCATTTTTGAAATTCAATTTAGGAATACCAATGACCAAATCCTTTTTCAGCAACTTGTCAAGTTGAAACATATTAACATGAGCTAATCGTTTATGCCATAGCCAACTCTTATTCAAGTCACTAACAAGACAATTTTCAGGAACTGAAGCATTGCTAGAGAAGTTAAGAGTATAACAATTTCCATCTCTAGGTGCTCTAAATAAGGCTTTAATTTTCAAATCATCAATGGAGACTAAATCCTTTCTAACAATCAAGCATTCATTTGAATCAAAGATAACTAGGTTACCCTTGTCGGTGCTTTGGCTCACACTTAGGAGGTTGTGACACAATCCTTCTACTAGGTAGACATCTTTGATGAGAGGACCTTCATTGTTTCCTATCTCACCAATCCCAAGAATTTTTCCCGATTGGTCTCCTCCAAATGTGACTCTACCACCATCCTTTGGTTTGATTGAAAGGAATTTGGATTCATCTCCAGTCATGTGTCTTGAGCACCCACTATCAATGTACCACTTGTTGGGTCTTGATGCTCTAAGACAAACCTGCAATTCACAAAGGATCAAGCCTTAGGTACCCATCTTTTCTTGGGTCCTTTGGAGTTAGTTTTGACCTTAGGAACATAAGTTCCTTTCGGTACCCATTGATAATTTCCCACAGTTTAATTTTTCTTTCATTTCTATGAAAGCAAGATGAAGTAGAATGACCCTTCTTATTGCAATAATTACAATGTGCAAAGGGATTTGAAGAATGAACTGATTTTGTGAAATAGTTCATGTACGTTTTTTGACCACTCTTCTTCTTGCCTTTCTTTTTATCAAAATCCGGCCCGTAGCCAATGCCTGATCTATCATTTATAAATCGTTGTTGTTTCAAAATCACATCAAGCATTTCACTTCCTTTAGTGAATTTTTCGAGTGCCTTTGTAAGATGTAAATTCTTTTTCTTCAAATCAGGACACTCTTCACAAGCAGGATTTT
The DNA here is from genome assembly GCA_019022655.1 of Acacia acuminata. Lineage (NCBI taxonomy): Eukaryota > Viridiplantae > Streptophyta > Magnoliopsida > Fabales > Fabaceae > Acacia > Acacia acuminata. Next base: position 781,268 of record JAFJYI010000322.1, on the reverse strand, counting down.
CTAAAGAAGAGAGTTTTTCAATTTGTAATTCAAGAGTGATATTTCTGTTTTTCAATTTGAAATATTTTTCAGCAAGTTTTTCAAATTCAAATTGCACAGTCATATACTCATCAAATAGATCATCATAAGGAGGTTTGCAATCATATACCTCTTCAAGTTTAGCGCGTTGCTCTTCTTCTTCAAAGAACTAGGCATATATTGGCTTTCTCTTCCTCATCCTCATCATCTTCATCGATGAACTATCACCCCGAGATCTGCCGAGACATAAGCTTTCTTCTTGTATTTGCTTTGAACTTCTTCTTTTCTTTGTCTTTGTTGTTCAGCTAGGGCATTCAGACTTGATGTGGCCGGGCTTTTGACATTCGTAGCCGATGATTGGCTTCTTTGCCTCATAACTTGGAGCTACCCTTGTGAAACTTCTTAAAGCCTTGGTCCTTCTTGTAGAACTTCTTGAATCTTCGGACCAAGATGCCAATTTCTTCATCTTCGTCTTCATTCTCATTTTCCTCATCTGAATCTTTAACTTCTCTTGCAGCCTTGAGGGCAATTCCTTTGTTCTTGCCATGAACTTCATCAAGTCCCTTCTTGAATTTGAGTTTAGCCTTATACTCAGAGAGACTGCCGAATAGAGCAGCTACTGACGTCATTGACTCTCCTCGAGCCTCTTCAATAGCTGTGACCTTTGCTTCCCATTCCTTGTTAAGAATATTCAAGATCTTCCTTACTTGGACCGGTTGGTCATATTCTTTTCCCAAGGCAGCAAGTTGATTGATGAGATGGGTGAACCTCGAGGTGAACTCACCAATGGATTCGCCATGCTTCATTCGTAGAAGATCATATTCAATCATAAGAGTATTGACTCTGTTTTGCTTTACTCCAGCTGTTCCTTCATGAGCTATCTCCAGAGCATCCCACATATGTTTTGCAGAAGGTAGATTGCAAATACGAAAGTATTCTTGTTGACTAAGAGCACTTTGAAGAAGCGGGACGGCCTTGTCATTGAGTGTGACATTTCTTCCGTCATTCTCATCATATTCTTCTTCTAGCTTAGGAACTCTAACTCCATCTTCAACGGTTGACGGCTCATAATTTCCTCTTTCAAATACTCTCCACACCCATACTACGTAGCATTCACAAAGACTTTGAACTTTGCTTTCCGAATGAGTAGTGCTCTCCATTGAAACCGGGGTCTGCTGATGATAGAAGCTCCATCGGGTAAAATGCCTTCCATTGGATCCTTCTCGAGATGTTAATCTCTTTAGAGAAGACCTTGCTCGATACCAAATGAAAGTGGAGCTATATACCCAAGGGGGTGAATTGGGTATTTTAAAAACTTTGGAAATCTGCTCATTTTTAGATAACAAAAATAGAGATGAACAGTAGAAAGAAGAATAGCTGAACACGTAGAATTTATACTTGGTTCGGTCTTAACAACTTGACCTACATCCAAATCCCGGACTCTGCGGGTTTTTCACTATCACAAAGATTACACACTATGTACTCAAAGAGTAGTTCTCTCTCTAGAACTCACTCCCCCTTACAAGTTGTAATCAATGAACTCCCAAATCACCAAGTCCCCTTGACTTGTGATTCTTCTCAATAAATGATTTACGATAAAAACTCTCTCTAAGAGTAGATGATAATAAACACCTTGAAGCTTATAATGTCAAAAGACAAATACAAGTGAAAACCCGAAAGGTAGTTAAGAAACTTGAATGCTTGTGCGTTTTCAATTGTTGTGGTTGTTGAGAAGAATTGAATGCAGCTCTATTTATAGCTAGACAGCATTAATAGACCGTTGCATTGATAATCAGACCGTTGGAAATGATCCACAGAAGTTGTGAGCTTACTTAGGTCTTCTTCTCTTTCGAAACTCACTTAGTCCAAATTGGTTTGATGGTCGAGTTGACTCTCGCAAATTAATCCGTTGGAGAGGATGTTGCTTAATGTAGAAGTCATTCTTTAATGCTCGCAACCGTGTACGAGATGGATTAACCAAAAGGATGCAGGTTTCGGGTTGAGCATTTAATGTTCGACATCACTTTTGCTTTTGCTTTAAACCTTCGTGAAACTTCCTTGATCTCGTCTCGAAACTTACTAAAAAGATGATTAAATATATCTAGTACCAATAAGGGATAATCATGGAAAGCATTGAGATCAAACACGAAGGTATAGCAAAATCATTAAGTTCGAATTTCAAACAACGTCCAGAAACCTGGAGGTTTGTTCACAAACCTCGAGGTTTGCTCATTTAAGCTTGAACACGTTTTTACATCAAAAACCACAAACCTGGAGGTTTATCATTAAACCTGGAGGTTTATAATGTTCCAATCACGAAGGCTCCTTGGGTTTACCTCAAACCTCGAGGTTTATCTAGGAACCTCGAGGTTTCACGTTATGTGTGAAACCCAGCAAAGATGCTATGAAACCAAACCTGGAGGTTTCTCAAGGAACCTCGAGGTTTTAAGATGAGTGCAGGTTCATTTGCTCTCGGGTTGCCACAATACTCGAGGTTTTAGGAAATACTCGAGGTTTTGATCAAATGATAAGGTTGTTTGTTTTGATCCAAAACACAAACCACGGAGGTTTCTATGGAAACCTCGAGGTTTTCAACTCGCGAAAAACATTAGCTCTTCGGGAAGCCGAAACCACGGAGGTTTCGATAATACTCGAGGTTTCACATATGATTTTAAAATCCTTAGTTTGGCGCCAAGGCATAACCTCGAGGTTTGGAAGTAAACCTCGAGGTTTCACAACTTGGTGTGAAACCGGGTTTTCTCGGAAGATCAAAACCTCGAGGTTTCTCAATAAACCTCGAGGTTTCACATATATTTGTGAAACCAAGTTTTCTTAAGTTAGAATGCACAACCTCGACACTTCCTCATAAGACCAAACCTCGAGGTTTTCCCGAAACCTCGAGGTTTGCTCTCACTCGGGTTTTCCAACATCGAGAGCAAATCCTCATTCTTCGTTTACAATTGTTGGCAATCATCAAAATCTCTTCGAGAACCAACAATATTCCACCACCTCCACAATATATCCTTCTCTATGTGGCTAACCTTCAAGATCCAGTTAGGATTCCTGTTCTTAACTTATCAAAGCCTATTCCATCTGATTCCCCTATATTTGCTCACCACAAGAGTAATACCATTGATGATGACTCTTCTCCTATACAGTCCACTCTTCTCACCACCATCGATTCATCTTCCCAGCAACTCATTGCCCCACTTCGATCTAAGCCATCTTCTATCCATTGATGTAAAAAGGGGAGAAGACTCAAAGTGATACTGTTGGGGATGACACTACAGATACTTCATAGTCATATGCTTTTGTAGTGTTTGTCTTCCTTGTTCATGTTCATAAGTTATGTATTCATGACTAACCATTTTAGTTTGTATTGTATATGAACATGTTGCTAATGATATGCTATTTTTACTTGTGTTGTCCTCTAATGTTATTTCTAAACAAAATACTTTTTGAAAACGAGCTTTCAAAATTCTTAAGTTTTGTCATTATCAAAAAAGGGGAAAATGTTATATCCCATTTTTTGATGATAACAAAGTGTAAAAATGTTTGGCATAACATTTGGTGATAAACAAAGTATTTTGAACAAGAAAATATTCCTTTTTTGCAAAATCTATTGGATCACTTGAGTTACAGAATTTAGCACTGCAAGTCATTGGAAGTTGCAAAAATGTATCACTTGAGTGACGACTCAAGTATATGATAGATTAAAGAAAAATCATCATGGTGATCTCTTTGATAAAATGATTTCACAAAAAAAGATCACTCGATAACAACTCGAGTGAAATATTTTATTACATAGTGATTCATCTAGTAATCAGTGATTGCAAAATTTTTTAAAGAGGAAATCACTCGAGTAACCACTCAATAAGATAAACAGCATCATTAGTACAACACCGTAGTAATCCTAGAAGTATTTTGAAATTGAAAAATTTTCTAAGTATGAAATCAATCAAGTGACCACTTGGTGAATGTGTTAAAACAATATTTTTAGTAGAACACTTGAGTGATGTGATTAAGTGGTATGTTTTAAAGAAAATATCAACTGAGTGAACACTCGAGTTACCCTATCATTTTGAATCACTAGCTGATCACTCGAGTGATGAATCAAGTAGTCTAAGGAGATCACTTGAGTAATCCAATTTTATGTATCACTAGCACATCACTCTACTGACCCATCTAATGCTTTGAATTTTTTAAAATTGACAAGAAAAGATCACTTGAGTAATGCTCTCCTAGAAAATAAAGCTTTGCTTCAAAAAAAATTTAAATCATTGGAATGATTATGAAATTGGTTATTCTTGCTTCTAATCATTCTAACTATTTACTATGCTAGTGCTTAAGTGTTCTCTAGGTGATCAAACAAGATTTAATTCACAAAATGGGAAAAAAAAACTTTTGTGTCAAAAGCATTAAATGTGAAGAAATTCAAATGTTCAAACATTCTCTATACTTCAATAGCTAATTCCTTACGCATAAAGAATGATAAGAGACTCCAACAACTACTTCCAATGGTCATTTCCTACTCAATGGAAAGAAACATGTTCAACGGTCATTAAGCTCAACATCTATAAATAGAAAAGCATTCAAAGCCAATGTGAGGGTGAGCAACAATGCCAAAATGCTAAAATCATGAATCATCCACTTCAACCTGAATACTCTATCTAACACCCCTATTTTCATGAACTATGTACAAAGTGTGAATTAATGAAATATTGAGAAGCTTTTGCCTATAATTTAAATTGTTTTCTTTTGTAGGATTTCCCAAGTTAGTTAGATAGCCAAAATGACATATTACATTAATTATTTTGGAGACTTTGAGACAATGTACAAGTGACAATAATAGTGACTAAATTTCGATTTAAGGAGCAAGGAGAAAGGGGAATTGATTTAAATCAAAGTAGGGCTAACTAATGACAAGTTGACTTGCCAAAATTATTAAGTCCCAAGGGTCATTAAGGAACAAATTATTGGACCTTAATAGGGCCAAAATTTCGCCCCACACAAAGCAAGAAGTTAGGGCACAAAAAGACAATTTTGCTAGGACTTTATGTAACATAATTGCAAGGAATCAAAATCACATTCTTGTTCTATTTTAACTAGGGGATTTCACATATTACAAAGGGAAACATAAGACAAGAATGATATCCATGCAAAAAGAGATAGTTGGAAGTCAACGGAAATAAATGTAAGAAAGGAACTTTGACTAAAGAATGAAGCCAACTAAGCTTACATCACAAAGATGACATAAGCTAACTTGTAATGCAAGAAGTCAAATGGCATCGTTAAGGCACATATCTTCCCTCCCAAGAGACCTAGGACGCCAGGCCAAGAGAGAAAGAGGGAGAGATCAATGCAAAAACTAACATGTGGAAATGAAAGTCAAAGCAATAAAACCCTAGGTGACAAGTGGCAACTTGGGGTATTGAGTTTGACTGAGTAGGCAAAGTACAAGAGCAATTATAGACCATCAAAAGTCAAAATTCCTTGCCCTCCAAGAAATAATTTTTGCCCAGCCCTATGAATCACCAAAATGAGGGAAAGAAAAAGCTGATTCAAACACATAAGGAAGCCCAATAAATAGGTCAAAGACTTAGGAAAAAATTGACCAATGAAACAAGACCAACAAAGACCAAGTAGAGGCTTCACCTTGAAGCCAAAAGAGACAAAATCTGATCTCCCCCATCAACAATAAATTTCGAATCAACCCAAGGACAAGAAGGAGATGTGATTACTTGCAAGATAAGTCAAGCAATTAAAGTAGGAAGTGAAAGGTCAACAAACTTGGAGATGAAGCCAACTACCTTGTACTACACATTTAATCCAAATTTGAATTAAAAGGACACATGAGAAACATCAAAATCTACCAATAAGGAGCATATTTTTGTGTAGCCCTAGAAGACCCAAGAAAAATCAAGAAAACTTGGAGAAAAAGAAAAAAGGAAACAAGTGGACAATAGCCTGCACCAACATTTTTAGTGGCCAATAAGGTTTATTTAAGGACTCATCTGCCCCTATTTCATGTTCAAAGAGAGAATGGAGAGCAAAGAGTGAGCTCACATACAAGAGAAAGAAGAAGGCATACATACTGAAGATTAAGGTAAGAGAACTCAAAATTTTGTTAACTTAGCCTTCAATCTTCTCCCTTGTGCATGAATATCCTTCAAGCTCTCATGAAAAATCCTTGCATGATGTTGATGGAGATTAGACTGAAATCACAAGAGAGTGGCTAGAAGAAAGGATTCATAAAGAAGCAAATCACAAGTGAAGTAAGTATTCTTCCTAGCCTCTTGTGACTTGAAACTTTGAGTTCTTGTTGTTATTCATAAGTTATGATCTCTGGCCAGCACATTAAACATGGGGTTATGATGTGTTTTTGATGTTTTTAAGGGTACCAAAAGGTCTAGGATGAAATTTTGTGTGGGAACAAGTTAAGAATATGATATAAGAACTCAAAAACCCTAAGTTTTAAGGAAAACCGCAATCTGCCAAGCTTGTTTGTTTCTGGGCAGTCATACTTAATAAATGGTTTTAAAATAGTAAACGATGTCTGATGGCCATGAAATTTTACCTACTTAAAGTAGACATTTTGGGATGCAAATTGATATATGATTTTGTAAATTTTCAAGATTCCTACTATGAAATATGAATTTTTGAAAACAACCTAGAAAACTGGACTTTACCACAGACCAGCAAGTAGAGTTTTTGTAGCCTCTAGAAGTATTTTTAATGAAAACTAGACATGTCAATGGTTAAATGGCCACTTGAATCACGCCAATCAAATTTTTCACGAATTAATTATGAATTTTTGAAATTGAAGCATATTTTCTGGAATTTCTAAAATAAGGACGAATTTCTGAAAAATAAAGGGAGATTTTGTTTAAGTGAGTAAATGCAGTGTATTTGCTTTTTATAGGGAAAGTACACATCCGTGATAATTTTTAGACACCAGGAGAATTTTTCTTATTTATGAACAGCTATCAGATAGTAACTATTTACTTGCATACTCTGTTACTTTATATGTTTGTTGTGCCATGATTAAGGAACATGTCTCATGAATAGGACATGTGAATGAGTTGTAGGGCCTAGTGGACTATGTGTCCTTGGGTTGCTACCGTAAGGCCTAGTGGACTGTGTGTCCTTAGGTCGCTACCAAGCTTGTGATGCATTCAGGGTAGTTAGGGTTTGAGGCCCTGGCTATTGTTGTTTTCCTAGTGCTGAGGATATAGGGGCTTTTTTTGTTAGGCAGTCCTGCGATTGTTGAGGACTGGGTTTGTACGCAGTAAACATGTGCATATGTGGGATGTTGTTTTATGTTACTTCGTGTGATGTGTACTGGATGCATGTGATACGTATTGCCATTGTTAATTTGTGATTTCCTGGTTATGGTTGCATACATGCACTGCACACATATTGTATATGCCCAGACCGTTCTAAAGATACAGGTGATTTACACTAAGCTCTTCCGAAGGTTGAAGGTAACGACATGGAGTTGAAGGTTGAAGAAATAGGGGATGCCCTAACGCATTTTGTATATTTTGATTTTGGATGATTGTCTATTTACTTAGTGTCCAGTACTTACTTCTGGATTATTGTACTCTTAACCTTACGGGGACTACTTTCTGTTTATTTTCTGCACTTTTACCAGTATATCATTTTTGTCCAAACCGATAATATGCTCTGCTACGTATACTTTGATATATGTTAAAATGGATTAATCAACAAAGGAAAGGTAATAACTAAGAAGGAATCCCTCTATCCGTGACCCGAGAGGGTGAGGCCGGTAGGGGTGTAACACTTTATGTTGTTTTCTTGCTTCAATGTTATTTACCTTAGAGAGAGAGATAGAGATTATTTGTATTATGCTTCTATGTTCATCTTAATACATTTTTGAGAGTGCAAATCATTGTAATTCTTCATCATCAAGGTTGTATCCTTACAATGTGTAAGGGGAAGTAATTTGGTGAGACTTATGAAAGGTTTCATGTGAAAAGGACATAACATAGCCGATAACAAGCCGCAACACAATGTAACCCTAATGCTATAGCAACGTAAGTGAATCAATGCTATGCGCCATGTATTCTGACGTTTCCTTAAGGCTATTTCAGGAAATTAAGTACAAGTTATTGGACGATCTGGACGACTGTTAGATTGCTAACGTATTGTATTAGAAGATGCGGAGGATTAAAGTTAAGATTTGGAGAATCCCGCAGTATTAGCAGAATCAATCAACCGAATTTGGAAAGTTGAATCAGTTAGACCTGACAGAATTGGAAAGGCCCAGCTCACTGAACATACGCTAAAAGTAAACCTGACTATAAAAGGAAACAACTGCCGACCCTAAAGATCATCGAAGTCGTGAAGTAGCCAACATAATTCTTATTCGGCTAAGACTCCAAAGAAGAGGAGAGAACCCATGGAGCACAAAAGCTTCAAAAGAAACCTAGAATCCTTCCCTATAGTGAGAGGGAGACGAGAAGATGTGGAGTTGTCAAGTGACTGACCTCTCCTACGCCGTCGAACCCTCCGGCGAACTTTTTATTTTCCTTTGTTGATATTTAGTTTATGTTTTTCCATGGGCTATTATGTTATGATTTGTTTTCTGATTCCATCATCCGTCATGAACTAAATTACCTTTGGTTGAGCGAGGATGAATTTCTAAGTGTAGAATGAACCCATTTTTGCTAGTTCTTTAATTAAATAAATCAAGTATGTTTATCAGTATTTTAATCTCTTGTTGGTTAGTGAAAGCTAAGGGCTAATTAGTGGCTCCGGCTTACTGGAAGGAATCGGGGTTAGACATTTGATAGGCAGTGTTTGCTGGGTAGGTTGGTGCAAGAATGATAATCTGAACTAGAAAATTGCCGTAGGAATATGGGAGAATTAAAGCTAGGATTGTATGTACAAGACGCGGAAGCTTCTGTATAGCATAATAGTGGGTTAACTGGATAACGTTGTGAAGGTAGCTATGTTGTAGCATTGCAGAAGCTATACAGCAAAATTGTCATAGCAATGCACTAAGGCAAACTGGGGGAGTGATATGCTTAGGATGAAATCTGAGGTCAGTCTATCTTTAAACTGATATCTTCTTGCGACTACGATCATTTGTTTATTTTCTTTGTTTACTAGTTATAACCAAAAACATCAAACCAATTATAATTTTCTTTTCTTTTTACAAATCAGTATCATTATCGGTATCTTGGTCTCTGTGGGACGATACTCTACTTACTCTTTATTACTTGTTCGACTAGTTCATTTGCAATCAAGGAAAATCGACCAACAAATGCAAATTGGGACTTAGTCGCTATTTGATTAATTCTTAATTAGTATGAGTGTGACTTGCTTCTGAAACTAATTTTTTTTTATATTAAAACTAAACTTAATAATTAGTCCATAGGCTTTAGAATCACCCAATTTGGACACTTGTACTAAGTGTTATGATTTTCAAAGTTATGGTACAAGTTCTGGAAAATGGGGTTAAATGTGAAAATAAGAGAAACAATGGAATCTTGGACATAGCCTAAGTCTAGTAATTTCATGTTTAAGCATGTTGTACTAAATGACATTTGAAATGCCAAAAGTTGGAGTAAGTATTGATCATTGTTCATAACATGTTTTTATAGGAACTCGTAATTACCCTAAACAAGAAAAGTTTTTGAAACCTACCTAAACAAAGCAATCAAGTAGTAACTCTAACATCACATCCTCTATATAGCTGTATATGTTATTTGTTCCACATTTATGAAAAGTCCCACCTCGAGTAGACTAGTGATGAATGCTTCCATGTACGTAATAAAAGGGATATATAGGATGGGTGTTAAACTTAGGTCCTCTATCACGGGCAGAACCACATGCATCACTAGAATTGATAGCACCATTATCCTCGACAGGGTGACGAGGCAGTTGGACGATGAATCTAGGGATTAGTGGGACCTTTGGAATCAACTCAAAAAGAAATACCCTCTCCCAGGACCTGGACAACAGCGTGTACGTAATTTCCTACCACTGGGCTTGCTGTTGATAAAAGTAATTAGCCTGGACTTACATCTGCTTGGTTGTCTTCACATATGCCCTGGCAATTACCTCCATGCATAGCTCCTCAGTTATTGTCTTGCTCGGTTGTTCAACCCCTACCAGCCTTGCCCTTTCGGGTGGCGGGTTCGAGGGGATCCTTTAATATTCATCAGAGTGTGTGCAATAGAGCATATTATCAGTTCAGACAACTACAATATACTAGTAAAGGTAAGAACAAAAACATAAATTAATCCCCGAGGATTAAGGGTACAGTTATCCAAAAATAAATACTAAACAGTAAATAAACTTATACCGTCACCCAAGATAAATATATAGAATGAGATGGGGAATCCCCTATGTCTTCACTCTTCCACTTCATTCCCTTACCTTCCAACTTCCAAACAGCTCAAGGTTTTTCACCTGTATCTATAGAACATCTGGGGTTCAAAAATGAACCCCAGAGTAACTATTAAACTCAAATACAGTATGTATACAGAGTATGTATGCAGACTATAACTAGGAAACACAATCACATATATGCATTCAGTATCACAATCACACTCATACATCACAACATATCATCGAGCTGCCTTACCAAGGCAAGCCCCGAAATCATCATAGCCGTCGAGCTGCTTGAACCAGGTCAGCCCTGGAATCCACATAGCCATCAAGCCGCCTAACAAGGCAAGCCTCGAAAAATCCTCAGCGCTAGGACAACACAGTAGCCGGGCCTCAAACCCAACCACCCTGAATGCATCTCAAGCTTGGTAGCAACCTAAGGACACATAGTCCACTAGGCCCTACAACCCTACATATTCCTATATCATAGCACACAAACATACAATAATAACATAAAGTACGTCAGTAGACAGTTACTACCTGATAGCTGTTCAGAGACTAATAAACTTTCTTGGCATCCGAGAGTCTCTCCGGATATGCTTTTCCCCTAGGAAAAATAAATATACCTTATTTTCAATGCTTATGTAAACTCTTCTCTTATTTTTGGAAAACCCGACCAAGTCTCAAAATTCTAGAAATCATGCTTCAACTTCAAACATTTTTAATTAATTTTAAAAAACTCGATTGATGTGAATTCAGTGGCCATCAAACCCTTATTATGTCTAGTTTAGGTTAAAAATACTTCCAGAGGCCATAAGGGTTCATATATTTTCACAAAACCAAAACTTTGCTCACTAGAGAGAGAAACATTCCAGTTCCTATGAGCCGTTTCAAAAATTAATTTCTCATAGTAAGAGACTCCAAAAATTTCGAAATCATATATCCAAAAGAAGCCTAGATATCTAATTTAAGAATATAAAATTTCATGGCCATCGGACCTCATTTACTATTTAAAAACCATTTTTCAAGCGCTTCTGCCCAGAATTTCCAGAATTTTGCAGCTTGCTTCTTTTCTTAAGATTCAGGGTTTTCGGGTTCGTAGATCATGAACTTAACTTATTCTCATGCAAAATTGCATTTTAAACACAATGGAACCCTTAAAAACATCAAAATCACACCACAACACCATGTTTAAATCAGTTGGAGGAAAACTTCAAACTTCAAGCCATAGAAACTAGTTTTGAACTTACCTTTACCTTTGAGCTTCAATCGGTGTTTATTCTTCCTCCTCCTTGTCTCTCCATTTCATTTTTCTCTCTCTTTCTCTTCTATTTTCCATGATTTTGACAAGAATGGACTAAAGGCAAAATGAGGGGGAAAGTGGTATATATAGAACATGAATACGGTCTAGAACTCGTCACGTGTCTGGCCCAGAATGTGTCACTTGTTTTCTTTCCTTCAATCCTGATCAAGAAAAGGAAAAAAATGACCTTTATTGGATAAATCACAACTATTATGTCATCACTAAAGGTATCTACGGTCCCCAGCAACGGCGCCAAAAACTTGTTGGTCGATTTCCTTGATGGCAAGTGAACCAGTCGAACAAGTAATAAAGAGTAAGTAGAGTATCGTCCCATAGAGACTGGGATACCAAATGATGACACCAAATTGCAGACTTAGTTGTGTTTGAAAATAAAATAAATTTGATTGGTTTCAGAGTTTTGATAGCTATACTAATAAACGGAAAATAACTAGATGATCGTAGTCATAAGAAGATATCAGTAAGAGAATAGATTGAACTAGGTTGTCCAAAAAACCCAAGGTCTGGTTGGTCCGGTCCGACCCGACCCGGTCTAGGGTAGAAAAAAATTGTTCCAATGCAATTTGACAGGACCAAATTGTTTGGGTTGGACTGGACTTCGGTCCAGGGGCTTAGACCCCATGGACTGGTCCAGTCTGACCCGAGGTCCTTTTTTTTGTTAAATCAACACTACATTGAGTTGCTCATTAGAGTCTAGACATCTTAATGTACTTTTTAATTTATAAGAATCACTTTTCACTATGTCACTTTTTATTACTTTGGAAAGTCAGGTAAAACCAGAGCTAAAATATTGCATCCTAAGAAGGTGAAAAAAAACTAGAAAAAATTTGGAAAAAAAACTGGAGTCTAGGCAGTCCATTCGGTCCGATCTGGTCCAGCCCGAGCTCGGGGTAGTACCATACCGACCAAACCTCGGGCTGATTTTTTCAACCCGAGTCATATCGGGCCAGACCTCGGGTTGACCTCTAACTTGGCCTGGCCCGGTCCTTGGACATCCCTAGACTGAACTTGGAATCCTTTCTAAGCATATCATTCCCCCAGCTGCCTATACACAATACTATAGCATTCATACTGTTTAGCTCTCGCAATTGCTACAGCATGAACACTCTAAGCAAAGTTATTCAGTCAACCACACCACGCTAATCTACCGAAGCTCTCGAGTCCGATACATACAATCCTAGTCTGTACTTCTCCCATATGTCTATGGCGATTTTTCTAGTTGGATTATCAATACAAGTCAAGGTGTATGGTCATAAGTGGTAGACCCATTCCTGAAGTCTACAATAATAGGTCAAGCCTTGCACCAGCCTACCTAGCAATCACTACTTCTCAGATGTCTAACCCCGATTCCCTCTCAGTAAGATGAGGCCACTGATCTAGCCTATAGTACTTGCTAATCGACAAGAAATTAAATCACTGACAGGAAACTGAATATATTGAATTAAGAACTAGCAACTAGGTTCATTCTATACTTAGAAAATCATCCTCGTTCAGCCTCAGGAAGTTAGTTCATGACTGGCGAGGAAATCATAAAATAGAATACTACAGAATAACCCATGACAAATGATTGACTGGAATTAAAATAAAGAAACAGAAAGCTTGATGGAGGTTCCGACAGTGTGGAAGAAGCCTTGTCACATCACAACTCCACGTCTTTTCACTCCATCTCACTGCAAGGAAAGATGCTTTGTTCTCTTGAAGTCCTCCTGCTTCACAATTCTCTCACTCTTCTTTCGAGTCTGGCCGTATATGATTTGTCTCTGACTCTCGATGACTTCAACTCCTTTTAGGGTTCGCTATTGTTTCCTTAAATAGTCTAGTCTTACTTGCAGCATACGTTGCCTTTCCTAATCTGTTGAGGTCCAATCGTATCTTTCTTTCCAATCTCGGTAGATTGATTCTGTTGATACTGTGGGATTCTTTGAATCTTTAGTTTCGATCCTCTATATATTCTATTTCAATATGTCAGCAATCTAACCGTTATTCTTGCCCTGCAATATATTTCCTGAAACAACCTTGACAACAGATCAGGACATATGCCGCATAACACTGCATCATTTACTCTACTATAGCTTCAGGGATGCATTGTATTGCACTTCGGTAAAGATGTCCTGATGCTATAGCATAGCATCGGCTATGTTATGTGACTTTCTCATAAAACCTTACAACTTTTTCTTTCTTAACATGTTTAGGATGTAAGTGAAATTTATCCTTAAGTTCCATGTACCATGAATTAATGCCTTTTTGCTTAGATTGACTACAGTTAAGCTCATATTCATTATACAATTTAGTCATAAAATACATGGAAAACATGGCATAATTAGTGCTCATCATTAGACCAACACAAAAGTAGCTTTATGTCTTGTCATGATAATAGGGCACGTGTCATCATTAATCATTATGACTTGCTTTATTAAAGATACTTTAATAAAGCTACTTTATCGGTCTATTCTCCCAAAAATGCAAGGTATACCAATGTACCCTGGAAATGCAATGTACACACTTATACCTTCAGTGGTTTTCAAAATAAGTTATCAGTTGAAATTATGTGGTGAGAAAATAATTGATGAGGACTTATTAGATAAAATTTTCTACCTTCCATGCTTAAAATATGCTCCTATAGTAGAAATATCAAGAGAAAAGTCTTAAAAAGTATTATAAGTTAATCTCATGTCTATTGGTAGCCAAACAAAATAACGAGCTATTGATGAAAAATAATGAAAATCGTCTCAGTGGATCAACGAGCTATTGATGAAAAATAATGAAAATCGTCTCATTGGATCTCCTCCATTCCTTGAAGCGAATGTGAGTGTACATAATAATTGTCATGCTAATGATCATAGTCGTGGTCATGGATGTGGCCATGGACATAGAAGTAGCCATGGTAGGGGACACGGTAATTACAATCCTAATACCCACCAGAAGAAGAAATATAATAAAGGACAAAAAAATGATAAGGGTGGTCCTTCAAAATTTGTTGAGAATCAATGTTATCGATGTGGTATGTAAGGGCACTGGGCACGTAACTGTTGTATACCTAAGCATCTAGCAAAACTTTATCTAGCCTCCACTAAAGGAGTATGAATAATGTGGAAATAAATTTGAGTTTTCAAGATAATAATGTTGAGGCACATGAGAATGATGATGTCAATGAGCCAGATGGCATTAATGGTAGTGATGTTATGGCACACTTGGAGGTGGCTAATTTTTATGATTAGATGAATTTGGTTGGAAGAATAATATATATATATATATATATATATAATAATTTATGGTTTGTTGGAATCTAATTTATGCTTTACTTTTATTTCCACTTTTATATGCAATAAGTACATTGTTACTCATCATGTATTTTGAGTTTGTTTTAATGCATTTTTTTCCTTTTCTTTCTTTTGGTGAAGATTATGGATGTTTTGAACATTGGACACAAGAATGAAAATGTGTCTCATAGATAGTGCTACAACACACCATACTTAGTACAAGCATCAATACCATAGCGGGTAATACAAAATTAATTAAAAGATCTGGAAGAGCAGTTATAATATTGCCTAAAGGAACGAAATTTGTTATTAATGACGCTTTGTGTTCCTCTAAGTCTCATAGAAATTTATTGATTTTTAAGGATATCCGTCGTAATGGGTATCATATTGAAACTATAAATGAGAAGAATATGAAATATCTACAAATTATAATTGTTAGATTTGGTGAAAAATGTGTTCTAGAAAAATTACCAATGTTCTCTTCTGGTTCGTACTATACAAATATTAGTACATTAAAAAAATTATGATAAACCAGAAGTATGCCGTTAAAAATATATTTTAATGTTTGGCATGACCAGTAGGCCATCTCGGGTCAATAATGATGCCACAAATAATTGAGAAATCATGTGGACATACCTTGAAGTGTAAACAAATACTATAACCTCATGATTTCTCGTGTGCTACATGTTCCAAGGGAAAGTTAATTATTCAACCCTCACCAAGCAAAATAGAAAGTGAGTCTCTCACATTTCTAGAAAGGATACAAGGAGATATTTATGGGCCAATGCACCGACATGAGGACCATTTAGGTACTATATAGTTTTAATTAATGCATCAACTAAATTGTCACATGTTTGCTTATTATCTTCTTGCAACCTGGCGTTTGTGGGATTACTTGCTTAATTGATTAGATTAAGAGCATATTACCCTGATTATCCTATCAAGAAAATATGTCTTAATAATGCTGGTGAATTTACTTCACGAGTTTTTAATGAATATTGTATATGTCCCTTGAAATTGATGTTGAACATCATGTAGCTCATGTTTATACGCAAAATGGACTTGCAGAATCATTGGTTAAACGATTGCAACTTATTACAAGACCTTTACTTGTGAGATCTAATCTCCTAATTTATTACATCGGGACAACAAGTTACCTAAAAGTTTTCCCCTTACAAATGGTTTTTGGTCAAGAACCAAATATTTCCCATATAAGGATTTTTGGGTGTGCAGTATACGTGCCACTAGCACCACCACAACGCACCAAAATGGGTCTTCAAAGAAGGATGAGAATATATATTAGGTATGATTCTCCTTCGATCATAAAATATTTAGAAACATTGATAGGAGATTTATTTACAACATGATTTGCCGATCATTTTTTTGATGAATCAATTTCCCAACATTAGGAAGACAAAATAAGTAGTTAGGTAAAGAGATTAGCTAGAATGAATTATCATTGGCTCATTTTGATCCTCGTACAAAACAATGTGAACTAGAAGTTCAAAAGATAATTATTTATAGAATTTATCTAATCGAATGCCAAAAGCATTTACCAACCCAAAGAAAGTGACAAAGTCACATGTTTCAGCTGCTAACGCTCCTATTGAATTGATGGCCCTAAAAGACAATTGATTATAAATGAATTTAAACTACGTCTTAAGCGTGGTAGGCCAATCAATTCCAAGGATAAAAACCCTCAAAACAAAAAAGGAGCTAAGAATATAAATGGTCAAGTCAAGGATAATCAAGAAACGTTAGTAGCTTTAGAAGAGCTATCTCCTGAAGAGTTATTATCTCCCATAGAGATATCTCTATAAGAGAATGTTGTAGTCCTAGAAGTAAGGTTCTTAAACCAGGACCGGCCACTAAACCGGTCGGTTTATTGGGTTATGAGTCAGTGGGTCAGACCAGTCAAACCGGTAAGAAATTGATTTTTTCCCTTTACACCCCCCATTTTTCATCTTTAAAAAAAATTAAAAATGTCATCTACTCAATGCGTCAGATCTCTTTAATGGCTCACGTGATTCATCCAGAAATACCCCGTGCCTCTTCTGTTTCTTCATGTACTTTGATGTGACATAACCTTGGGACTTTTGTTTTTCTTTTCCCTCACTCATCATTCTCATCAACAAAATTGCCCTCCATCCACTAGTGCAAAGAAGCATCATAAGACCGGACCCGCGACTGGTCTTGTTCCAGCCGGTATTAAAAGTCTAATATTTAAGACTGAACTCGAACCGGTCTTAAAGAAACTCTTTTAGACTAGACATTTAAAACATTGGGTCTTAAAAGTCGTACTAAATAAACCTGAAATATTTATGTTCGGTCCTAAAACTCAACTTTTAAGACCGGCCAACAACTAGGCCGCTCTTAAAAGATCAGAATTTGAAGACCGGACAAAAATAAATATGGTCTAAGAAATAGCGGCTTCTAAGACCAGACAACTAATTATACGCGGTCTTAAAAGACTGACTTTCAAGACTGGATAATAAAAACATCCAATCTTAAAAATTTGATTTTAGACCGGACATATAAATATACTGATCTTAAAACACCAACTTTTAAGACCGGGCTTAATATCAAATGTACACCTGACCTTTAAGACCGGACATATAAATACATCCGGTCTTAACAGTTGAACATTTAAGACTGGGTATTTATTTTTGGTCTAAATTTTCCCAAATTTTTCCCTGTTCTGTTCTTCCAGATTATATATGTACACATACACAAATCCACCACCCAATCCAGCACATAAAAGTCATACTTTAAGCTACAAACTATGAACAATTATGAATAAATTGAATTGGGAAAAAGAATACAAATATTATTCACCATGAGTTATGTGGCCTCTTAATTAATGATTATACTATGACTACAACACCTAAATTAATTTATACAATAAGATAACTTACTTAGAAATACAATAAGTTACAAATACAACATACATGCCCATTATAATATTCACCATGCCTTCATCTGATTCCCACCCAACAACGTAACATCCTCTTTTATAACAAGCCTCATTGGATCGGATCCTGGCACAAAAATAAAACAAGAATAAACTTCATAGTCAATGACATTGTTTATGAACATACAAGGAATATAATATAATTAAAACCTTACAGTTTTCAAAGAATACTACATATGAATATTATCTTATGAATTGACTTCTTTTATAAAGTGATATCCTCCCATATCCCCTCTTGATTATCATTTCTTATGCGGGTTCATTATTCGCTTCATCTTCTTCGTTCATGTCCAGTAGACCCCTTGATCGGTTTATATAGAACACTTGTTTTGCCTGGTCTACCATAATAAAAAGTTCATCTCCAAAACTTCTACCATTGACATCGACTAATGTAAATCCTAGCCGATCGATCTGAACACCACTATTGACATTAACCCACTTGCATTTGAAAAAGGGAAATCTAATTTTAACATAGTCCACCTCCCAAATCTCTCCAATAACCCCATAATATGGCATGACTGCCAATAAAGGCCTCTTGTCTTTCAAACGGGAGAAGTGCATAGATTCAGCCTCTAACATAACACCATTGTTCTAGACTGTGCTGGTAACATCTAGGGACTTCGTGTAAAATGTATAACCATTGATCACATACGAATTCCAACTTATGACATCAACGTCAGGACCACGTGCTAACCATTTGATTGTATCAGAAACACATTCCTCTCCCTCGATCTTTTGTTTGAACCAGTTTGCAAAAGTTACTTTATGCTCCCTAATCAACCTTTGTTCGATCATTCGATGATTTTCTTTCCTTACGACTTCTTTATGTGTAGCTATGCTGGCTTGAACTTCATCAACATTATTCAAGATGTATAAGTGGACTTATGACAATTCATCAAGATCCACACTCTTTACTGAAGCCCCTCGTCTACCCCGTTCAGCATGCTAACGTTTTGGAAGCCCAACAAGTCTTACTTTGGCCAAATAATTTTGACAAAAATTCCATGGCTTCTTCGGAAACATATTTCTGAACAATGGATGCTTCTGGACGGTATGCGTTCTTCAGATACCCCTTTAGGAATTTCATAGATCTTTCAATTGGGTATATCCACCGTAAATGGATAGGGCCAGACAACTTTATCTCCCTCACTAGATGAACAATTAGATTAACCATGATGTCAAAACATGTAGGAAGAAAAAGCTTCTCAAGGTGGCACAAGATAAGATATCCTTCATTCTCCAATTCATCCAACTTTTCAATCTTGAAAACTTTACTATAAAATGCATTGAAGAAGACACAGTCTAGTCAAAACGACCTGAAGATCATATTCGGCGATGCCTCGAATAGCTACTGGGAGTAGCTATTGCATCAAGACATGACAATCATGAGACTTTTGGCCTACTAATCTCAAGTCCTTCATCAATACAAGCCTCTTAAAATTTGAAGAATACCCCGATGGAACTTTTGTGCCATGTAAACACGCACAAAAACTTTGTTTCTCATCCTTAGACAAAGTATGAGAAGGCGGGGGACAATAAGTTCTGTTACCATGTGGCCTTGGATGTAACTCTTCGCGTATTCCCATTGCTATCAGATCCAATCTTGCATTCACACCATCCTTGGAACTACCTTGTATGTTGAGAAGCGAGCCAACAATACTATCACATACGTTTTTCTCCACATGCATGACATCAATCTAATGTCTCACATCAAGATTGCGCCAATAGAGAATATCGAAGAATACAGATCTCTTTTTCCATATATTTGTTTCTTTTCTACTCTTTGCAGTCTTACTGAAGATGACATTGATATTTTTCACCTTTTCATAAACTTGCTCCCCAGTCAATGCACCGGAGCATCTTCATACTCTTGGCCACCAAAAAGGCTTTATTTAATCAACGATATGGGTGGCCCCATCTAAGAAATCTCCTATGTCCAAGATAAACCATCTTTCTTCCATGTTGAAGTTGATGGTAGCGTGTGCCTTCTTCACAAACCGGACATGCTTTATGGCCTTTTACACTATACCCTGACAAGTTCTCATATGCTGGGAAGTCATTCATATTATAAAATACCATGGCTCGCATTTTAAACACCTCTTTCTTGAAAGAGTCAAAAATATCAACACCTTCTTCCCACAACTCCTTCAATCTTCGATCAAGAGTTGAAGGTAAACATCAATGTCATTTCTGGGTTGTTTTGGTCTGAAAATCAACATAGACAGTATGATGTACTTTTGTTTCATGCATAATATAGGAGATAAGTTGTAAATAATCAGGAGTATAGGCCATGAACTATGTATGCTGCTAAGGCTTCCATATGGATTCATGTCATCCGTGCTAAGGGCAAGCCTAAGGTTCCTAGGTTCTTCCCCGAAGTTCGGATATAATTGATCGATTTTCTTCTATTGAGAAGAATCATCCGGATGTCGAAGCTTTCCATCAGAAATCCTCTCATATGCATGCCACCTCAAATTTTTTGCATCATTTTCATTCGCAAACAACCGCTTGAATCTTGGTATGATTGGAAGATACCACAACACTTTTGCAGTCCCCTTATTTGACTTGTACCTTGGGGTTTCACATATCATACAATTTTGCTTCTCTTCAAACTCTTTTCTATACAATATACAATCATTCGGGCATCCATGGATCTTTTTGTACTCCATCCCCAATGGACAAAGTATTTTCTTAGCATCATAGTATCGATGTGGCAACACATTATCATCCGGAAGCAAGTCCTTAAAAGCCTTAAGCATTTCAAAAAAAATCTTGTCACTCCATCCATGACGTGCCTTCAAGCTTACCAATTTCAATACAGCGTTCAACAATTGGTATTTTTTACACCCAGGGTATAGCGGGGTCTCTACATCACCGCATATTACTATATGCATGTGATTGATGAAAAGCCTCTTCTCCTACATCACGAATAATGTCCTCTATGCGATCATCCATATCCGTGTCATTATCATCAAGGCCACTTCCCCATGTTGAGACCCACTTGGTATTTTTTTCACCATGCCATACCCATACTGTATAAATCTTACAAAATCCTTCACAAATTAAATGTGTGTATATAACTTCAGGACTTAGTCGCCTCTCATTCAAACATTTTACACAAGGGCAATAAAACTTCCCACTATCAACATGGATATTTTGTTTAGCAAATTCTATAAAGTCTCTCACCCCATTCTGATATTTAACACTTGTCCGTAAAGCATTTATCCAACTGTCATCCATTATAGAATTCCTATAGATGGAAAGATTTAACATACATAATCCGAAAAAACTCAAACTTGCATATTAAATAAGCCTACTACAAATGCATATATATGTTCAATGTCGGTTTTGTCTTCTTCTTTTTTACGGAGAAACTTGCCCATTAAATGCATAACGAAGAATCACTTTTGGTCATAAATGTATCACAGTGAATCCAAGAAGCAAAATAAATGCATGACAAGGAAATTAAATGCATCGCATGAAGGTCTTGTGGACTCACCTGTAGCATATAAATTCAAATGTGTTTGCTGAGTCTTTCTTCTCCCGCCACGAACGTTGATGTTGCGGAGACAAAAAAAGTAACCTAAAAAATTTGTTGGTCGTTGGGTAGGTCTAAAGTGCAAATATAATCTTCAAAATACAATATTCACTAACAACAGAGAAACCCACAAGAACATTTAATCAATTTCGTTCAACCCATGAAAAACCCAGAATGATAAGGAGGAAAATCATAAAGTTATATAACCGAAACACCTCTTATAGCTTGATCTATAGACGTTTAGATAAGGAAGCAGAAAGTGATTGTCGAGAGAGCAATGCGAAGCAGCGATGAAGCAACACACAAACACTGGAGACATAACTTGAGTAATCAATTTTGGCACAACAAGAGAAGTTCGAAGAGGGAAATTTAATATTCCGCGCGACAGAGACGTGTTTTAGTATTTTGGATTTTATTAAGAATGGTTAATTATAAAGTACCCGGTCCTAAATATATAATTAAAGTTTTAAGACCGGAGGTTTATAAGACTCTGGTCCTAAATTTTTATTATTCATTTAATTTTAAGACCGGAGTTTTATAAAACATCCGGTCCTAAAAGTCCTCATTTTTTTTAAAAGAAAGGATTGGCTTAAGCGAGCGCAGTAGCAACTGAATGAATAAAAATTAAAGGAAAATCGGAGAATAAGCTTCTTTAATTACTGGGGAATATAAAAAAAAAAAAAAGACGGAAGCTTAGTTCTTAATGCTTCATACATTACTGGAGAATATGCACGTACACAAAAAAAATACAAAATAAAAAAAAGTAAAAATTTATCAAAAGCAAGAATCTGACTAAACATCCTAAAGCTTATTATCCTCCAAAGCCTTAGAGATATCAACGTGCAAAGCATTAATTTCCCGCCGGAGATCAACAAGTTCCTATCTTATTAGCATCAACCGCAATGCATCATTAGAGGAAAGAGAAGGGTCAGCGGTAGGCGCGCTGGGGCCAGGAGGTTGGAGAATATTGCATGAAGGCTGGAGAGGGAGAGCGCGAACCTCTCATGGTCTAGAAGACGGAGGAACTCATGGAGAGGGTCGCTGGGATCAAGAGGTTGGGGGATATTGCCAAAAGAATGGGTAGGGGTTGCGGCAATCTCTTCATCATCTGAAATAACAATGGGTCCAATGACCCGAGACTCTTCTGTCACAATAGAACGCACTTTCGCTGCAGGAGGCACACCGTATAATGATCTACCGGAGGCACGAGCATCAGGAGTAAGAGTACCCCTATGAGCGGTTCTCTTATATCTAACCATGGTTTGAGCAGTTGGGGCAAAAAGCCATGTAGTGTGGTGTTACGAGGTAGTAAGGAGTTAATACGGACAGAGAGGTATGAGGAGTTAATAAAGGCAAAGAGCAGGAGAGATACGCAATTGATAAATGAGAATCTACTTTAAGAGTGGATTTTATAAATATGTGGTCTAAAATTCTATTATTTATTTTTTTCAATTCAATTGCTTTTAAAACTGACCTTTTATAATATATCCGGTCCTAAAAGTGTATTATTTATTTTTTCAATCAATTCAATTACTTTTAAGACCGACTTTTTATCTTGTATCCGGTCCTAAAATTCATTTATTTTTTCAATTCAATTTTTTTAAAGTAAGAATTTTTTTCTTAAAAAATATTACTTTTAAGAACGGATCTTTTGCAATATCCGGTATTAAAAGTTCATTCTTTTCAAATTACTTAGATAGCAGAGTCATATCCTTATACTATGTTCAAATGAATGATTCAGAGTCTCTTTGGCTTCCAGATAAACTTCCCAACTAGGCGTCTCCTTATATTCTAATGAACTATGCGTCTCCTCATTAAAGTTTCCGGTGTTTCACATTGTTCAGGATGGGTTCTCTATTTAAACCCGTTGCTACTTTACTTTCTTTACATTCTTCTCAATCACTTCTACAACCTCCATCGTAATGGCTACTCCACCACCACAAGGTCCTCCTTTTCCACTTAATGCTCTTCCTCCTCTATACCATCATCTGCTGCCTCCGGACCCGACCCTCAAATAGATGATGCAGCACCTCCTGACCCGTCTCGATTGGGCCAACTGTTTTAGGTCTATCACGCCATCAACAACAAGCTGAACGCGGTACTCGACGCCCAGGACATTGAGTACCATCTTTAAGATGACGACGTCTCCAACCTCTCCGATGACTCCCTCCCTCCGACAACGATGGAGATGAGTAGATGTTTTTATGTTTTTTTCCTGTATTGCTGCTGCCCCTCACGGGGCAGCATTAAACAAAATATAATAAATAAATTTTTGGTTTCCATATTCGATCGCCTTGTCCTTTTCATTATCGTCTTTCCTTTTCCAACAAAAAGGAAACAAACAAAACATTGTCCTCGTGTAAATCAACATTAAAAATTCACAGAATATATTTAAGAATATACAAAAAAAAAAACAAAAAAGATCGTTTACCTTATTCGAATAAAAACAAAGTGACTATTCTTCTCAAGGTTGGACCGTCTTGTTGTCAGTTTTACCTCACCTTGATTTGAATATTTTTAGTGTCCTTTTCATTATCTTCCTTCTTTTTCCGACAAAAAGAAAAGAGACAAAGAAAGGGGAAACCAATAATGCTACTCAACATCAGGAGGGGTAAAATTGACGACAACGAAGGACCTAGCTTAAGTAGAACGCCAGAACCTCGGTTGTCTTGAACCCTAATGATTTTTCTGAAAAGCATGTCAACATTTCTATTTAAAGGAAGACTATTAAGACCGGAGATTTAACAAACACATGGTCCTAAAGGTTAAGCCACATTTTCAAAATAAACAAAAACTTTTAAAAATGACTTTTAGGAGCAGACAATAAACAAATATACGGATAGATAGACTTTTAAGACTAGTCATTTAACAAACATATGGTCCTAAAAGTCTACACATATTTTTTAGAATTCAACGAGGACTTTTAGGACTGGATCTTTAAAAAATATGCGGTCTTAAAAGTCACGAATACTTTTCATAGTCTCTTATTGCTCATTTACAACATCCTGTACCTCAAATTTCAAGCACTAAATAGCTAGAATGAATGAATCAATTCTTCAAAAAAAAAAATAAACAAATTTATTATTGAATTACACATTGCGTATGTATATTTACAAATGAATGAATTGTTTGAAAAAAATAAAAAATTTATAGAAGATTATTTTTACTACAGCATATATTTACAAATGAATTTAGGACATTAATTATTGTTCTAACTTTAAGATCAGGTCATACAAATATTCACAAAACACATTGCGTATGTGCTCCACTTCATCATCAGGAAAGGGATCAAGACAAGCAAACCTCTGTAACATTAAAGATAGAAACTGAATTAACTTGCGTGCATATTTCATATGTAACATTAAGCGAGAAACTGAATTCAGCCATAATATGTAACATCAAATACATTTACCTTTGCATGCCATTTAGTCCTTCCTTACGTGATAATATCATATATGTGTTTCATGACGTACAGGCCACATAAGTTAAACTCCGTTGGTTGCCGACGGGTCTAAAAAGAACAAGAAATATATATAAGAGCATATATAGCTTATTGACCAAGTTCTTCCTGGTGAAGAACATCCAATTCCAGCCTCAGAAGCTCTAGTGGATTGAAATCTTTCTATTCCGTACTGAAGGCTTTAGGGAGGCGGAAGCAGGAGGGGAAAACATAGACTTTATTCTTTCTTACTTGCTTGCCTAGTTGCTTGCATTTCATCCGGGGAACTAGTAACTGCTTTAAGGTCATTAGGAATTTCATCCCGGAAGAGAATTTGTTGGTGTTGGATCTGATTCGATTCAAGTCACAAGGCAGTGTGCCAGTGTCCAAATATGTACCAACCTTTGGTGTGAGCCATTTAGGATAAGTGGCCTGATGCCCACGCTTTTTGTTTACCTTGATTTGGAAGGTTCTCATGGTACTATTATCAAAATCACAAATTTATCAATAATGTTCACTGAAAATTCACAATAGAGATTTCAGACAAGAGAATCAAAATGACATGCTTACTCGTTGATGGTCTGCATCAACGTAGGCCCTGGATCCCTATGAGTTTAGCATAAGAAGATAACTTTATGCTTCTCCATAAACATGAGGACAAACTGCCAGTGGTGGCTGAAAATTCACAGCAGTAAAGTACTCAGTGATATAGGTAGCAGAATTAAGTGAATTGCAGACAAGAACTATGACACGTACCTATGGTAGTATAAGAACATGTACACCTTTCTTTTCACTTCACACAACCTCTTTGATATGTACTGCTGATGCATGAACCTACAATAATGACATCGATCAGGGAATTAGTACATATGTATGTGTTTCTAAACGATGCATTTAAATTATGTACTCATAGAAGAAGATACTTACTTCATAAACATTTGAAGGATTGGATTAGTAAGCTCCTTTCCAGGAAGCAGCAGGGACGTTACGTCATCGATGTCAACGTAAACCGTTTGAGGATGAGCGAGGCCTACAACTTCATTGATAGGCCACGATTTATCTTTAAAATATCTACTCTTCTCTATATCGGATATTTTTTCCTTGGCAGTCAACTTAGCAGTAGGGGATAGAGCTTGAGGAGGGGATGGAGCTTGACAAGGGGATGGAACTTGAGGAGGAGGGGATGAAGATTCAAGAGGAGTAGAGACATGTACAAGCTTCACTGGCCAAGAGATGAAGGTTCCCTTGACATCACTCACAAGCTTCAGCTGATTAGTTTGGAGAGGGAGAGGTGCATCAATGATCACCTTTTCAACTGACACTCTACTTCATTATCAGCCATTTGTTGGTGGTGTATAGTTGATCCCAAGTTGTGGACAGTTCCTTTTGCAACTAATTGTTATGACTATCACGATCCTCCACATACAGGTCACAAGGTTGCTCTGACTGTCCAACAATGTAGCTCCCTCTAGTGCTCTGCTGCATAGGTGTAGGTGAATGTGTGAAAGGAACACTAGTCTCTGGATAAGAGCTCAAAAGCAGCCTCATCTGATTCATTTCCTCCTTCATCTGGCTCATCTAGGATTGAAACATTGCTTCTTTAGCCGCTGCTTCCTCACTTAATCTGGCCAGCGTTTCTTCTATCTCCTCCCGGGTAACCATACTTTTTTTATGGCGTTTGGATTTATCAAAGTATTGCTTTAGGCCTACCCATCCTCCAATCCCCCTTACACGCCTCGGGTGATCCGATTTTCCGGTCGCAACGGTCAGAACATCATTCCTCCCGTTCGACACAAAAGATCCCTCTGCTTCTTTCTTTTTAAGATCTTCCTATAAGATACAGATAACGAGAAGCTTAGTAATGAAGAATGTTTAGTAACTAAAAAATAACAATAAAGATACTTACAATTCTTTCAGCAACTAGACGAGTTTGTTCACTCGTGTAGGCGCCGCTTGGCTTTTGCCGAATATGCAACCACAACTCCTCGCGACTGAAAGTGGAGCTATATACCCAAGAGAGGGGTGAATTGGGTATTTTAAAAACTTTTCAAAACTGCTCTGTTTTTAGATAACAAAAACGAGATGATGAACAGTAGAAGAATAGCTGAACACGTAGATTTATACTAGTTCGGTCTTAACAACTTGACCTACATCCAAATCCCGGACTCTGGGATTTTCACTATCACAAAGATTACACACTCGTACTTAAAGAGTAGTTCTCTCTCTAGAACTCACTCCCCCTTACAAGTTGTAATCAATGAACTCCCAAATCACCAAGTCCCCTTGACTTGTGATTCTTTTCAATAAATGAATTACGTATAAAAACTCTCATTAAGAGTGGATAATAATAAACACCGAAGCTTATAATGTCAAAAGACAAAATACAAGTGAAAACGAAAAGGTAGTTGAAGAACTTGAATGCTTGCTCGTTTTCGATGTAGTAGTTGTTGAGAGGAATTGAATGCAACTCTATTTATAGCCGATAGCATTAATAGACCGTTGCATTTGATAATAAGACCGTTGAAGATGTTCTTGAAAGATGTGAGTAGCTTAGGTCTTCTTCTCTCTCTAAAGCTCACTTAATCCAAATTTGTTGGATGGTCGAAGTTGACTCTCTCGCAAATTAATCCGTTGGAGAAGATGTTGCTAGATGTAGAAATCATTCTTTAATGCTTTGCAACCGTGTGCGAAGGATTAACCAAAAGAATGCAAGTTTAAGGTTAAACATTTAATGTTCGACATCACTTTTGCTTTTGCTTTAAACCTTCAAGAAACCTTCCTTAATCTGCATGCCGAAACTCACCAAAAAGATGGTTAAACATATCTAGTACCAATAGAGATTAATCATGAAAAGCATTGAGATCAAACACGAAGGCATAGCAGAATCCTTAAATTTGAATTTCAGCAACGTCTAGAAACCTGGAGGTTTGTTCACAAACCTCGAGGTTTGGTCATTTAAGGTTGAAAACGATTTAAGACCAAAACCTCAAACCGGAGGTTTATCATTAAACCCGGAGGTTTCTCATGATGCAATCACGAAGGTTTCTCGGGTTTACTCCAAACCTCGAGGTTTTCTTAGAAACCTCGAGGTTTCACATCTTGTGTGAAACCCAAAGAGACATGATGAAAGCAAACCGGAGGTTTCTCAAGGAACCTCGAGGTTTTAGAATGAGTGAAAATACATTTGCTCTCTCTGGAACTCACAATACTCGAGGTTTGTAACAATACTCGAGGTTTTACCCAAATGACAAGGTTCTTTGTTTTGACCCAAAATACAAACCCGGAGGTTTCTATGGAAACCTCGAGGTTTTCAAACATATAGAAAACCATTAGCTCTCGGAAGCCGAAACCCGGAGGTTTCGCCCATACTCGAGGTTTTACATTTTATTTCAAATTTTCAGTTTGGCGCCAAGGCATAACCTCGAGGTTTTGATGTAAACCTCGAGGTTTCACAACTTGGTGTGAAACCATGTTTTCTCTGAAGCCCAAAACCTCGAGGTTTCTTAATAAACCTCGAGGTTTCACATATTTTTGTGAAACCCAAGTTTTGCAAGTTTAAAGATAGAACCTCGATGCTTCCTTTGTAAGGCAAAACCTCGAGGTTTGCTCTCACTCGAGGGTTTTCCAACTTCTGAGAGCAAATCCTCATTCTTTGTTCACAATTGTTGGCAATCATCAAAATCTTTTAGAGAACCAACAGCGACGTATTGGAGATGGCTGATCAACTATCGCAGAAGGATTGGATTCAGCTTCATCTTCCAATCTTTTTTGCTTGGCTGCCATCAATTCTTTTTTGACCTTTTCATATCCGCCGCAAGAAGCCCTATGCGGGCAATCATTCTTTCTCCCTATCTCATATGCTTGTTCCCTTCTTTTCTGTGAATCAGAATTAAAAACAACTATTAATTATGAATTCCATCCATGTCACTAAGAGAAATTAGAGAACTTCTGCTTCATATGAACGTCAAATATTAGTCAAATTCACATCATCAAGTTTCAACATTTTATTTAAGGAAGATGTAGAATTGTAGAAGAAATTGGGAGAAACAGAGGAAAGGGAGTTGCAGAATTGCTGCCAACTCAGTCAATTCATTCGTTCATCATAACTACTTCCTACACATATTAGACTAACCTCTTATATATTGTTAGAGGCTTGTCTCTTAAGGCCCAATAACAGCTTGCACCGAAACCATGACACGTTAACATACTAACTAACTAACAAAGAATAATGTCTAACCACTACCTACTATAACAGAACTAAGACTATAATAATGGCTTGACTCTTATGCCATTATCATTTTCCTAATTACCTTCTTTGTATTTTACCTTTTCAGGGTTTACATATCAGACTTGCATAGATAAAGGCAGGAAATGTAAACTTCTATTCACACACCAAACCATTTAACCAACAGGATTAGATTAACATAATAACATTCACATATCCGCACAGGTTAATAAGCAAACAAAACTAAATATAAACTCACCAAAGCTTCAGGAGTGGTCCGCATCTAAACAAATTGTTGATAAGTTTGTTCATCAATAAATGTGTACCTGTCCCAAGGATTTTGGTCAGGCTGAACCTCAGCAAAAATATACTTGTTAGCTAGAAAGGTCTTAAACTTCCTCCACCGATCAGTACAATAAGACAATGTCTTATCTTTCAACTTCTGACAGTCAGGGACAATGTATGTAAGCCGGATAGTGTCCCAAATAGGATCCTTTACTGTGCTAAAGTCCACATTTTTCCACTCATCTGTCAAGATGCTAACCTTGTTGTGTGCTAGATAGTCGACAAAACTAGTATATTTGCATTTATTAGGACCGAAAGGTTCCAACTTTTCATCAAACTGAATCTCGAGCCTTGACCTAGAAGTCTGACTTAGGGTTACATCCATCATTCGTGTGTCTCTTCTACCACGGCGTGCAGAGCGGTTACGAGGCTCATTATGAGATGAAGAGGGTTCGTTCTGACTCACACCAGTCACACCAGTAACTGGCGTTCCCAGAACACGAATAGAATCATTTTCATCGTTCATTTTCGAGACAGGAAGAGAGGAATGCCTGAGCAAATGAGAGAGTAATAGAGGCTAATGGTACATGGGTGAGGAACAAAGGTAATGCAACAAGAAGAGTTTCGCAACGTGAACAGAGGTTCTTCAGTGAGAGTAACAAAAGCTTTCGCGCGAAGAAATGTATATTTGGCGCTTCATTTTTAAGACCAGATAAACAAAGAGACGGTCTTAATATTTAACATTCAAAGCCGGTCCATATTAAAGTCCGGTCTTAAAAGTAATTAATTATTTATTTAATTTTCTTCAATATTGAGGTACTAGCCACAATTTAAGTCCGGTCTTAAAATATTTAACTTTAAGACCATACAAATTAATA
This sequence comes from Acacia acuminata, assembly GCA_019022655.1. Lineage (NCBI taxonomy): Eukaryota > Viridiplantae > Streptophyta > Magnoliopsida > Fabales > Fabaceae > Acacia > Acacia acuminata. The sequence continues at coordinate 750,974 of JAFJYI010000322.1, read as the reverse complement.
CCCTATCTTAAAAGTTAAACTTTAAGACCGATTCTTTTATAACTCCGTTCTTAAAATTAATTAATTTTTATTTAATCTTTTTCTATCTTTTGTACTAGCCGCATTTTATGTCCGGCCTTAAAAGAATAACTTTTAAGATCGGCTTTCTAATATGTTCGGTCTCAAAACTTTATTACCTTTATATTTAAATTTTTTCTTATTATTTTGAACCGTAGAAAATATTAGTCCGGCTATATGAGATTTCTCCTTAAAGTAATTGATATTTCAATTTTTGTTAATAACATTTTTAAGACCGGTTGGTTTTTTAACGAGTCTGAATAATATATTTAAGACCTATGAAAAAATGATCCGGTATAAGAAGTTCTTTATATTTACAAAAATGCCACCGGTCATACCTTTAAGACCAAGGCGTCAATAGTCCGGTCTAAATGAGGCGGTCTTAAAAACCCCTTTTTGCACTAGTGATCGCCTAGTCTCATCTCTCTCTCTCACAAGGTTACACGAATCGACACGCCTTCTTCAGTTCAAACTCATTTTCAGATCTCTCTCTCAACCTCCTCACCACTTCAGATCTTCTCTCTCTCTCTTTTGGCCTCCAAAGCATCGTCATCGACGTCTTCCCTACTAGTGGAGAGCCTCGACATTGAGAAGCACGGAGGTATGAAACTCACCGCCAGCCACCGCCGATATCCACAATTTCTTCCTTTCAGACCTTCACCTTCTTCTTTCTCCATCACCCATTGCTCTACTCGCCCTTTTCTCACCATCAGAGGTATGAAACTCCGGCTAGCATCGCCGACACACTCCCCTCCTTCTCGTTTAGTCATATTTTTAAAATAAAAAAAAAAGACACAAAATTTTTACTTTAACTCGGCCAACTCGTCAGGTTCATGCCGAGTTGACCCCGAGTCAACTCGAAACCCCGATTTCACTCAACTCGGACCGGTTTTCTGCCGGTTCGCCGGTTTCCGGTATGAACAACCGATTTGGTCCGAGTTTAAAAACCTTGCCCAAAAGAGACCCACGTACCCAAAATGTGTGAAAATAATGAGATCTCAATAAATTATGTTATGAATGGTATTCGATGGGATCGAAATGAAATTAACGTTGATGAAATATTTGCTTATCATATAGCATATGATGTAATGAATAATAATGAGGATCATGAGCCAAAATCTATTAGAGAGTGCCAACAAAGAAAGGATTGGCCCCTGTGGAAAGATGCAATTAATGCAGAATCAAAATCACTGGCAAAACGAAAAGTATTTGGACCTATAATCCATACACTTGAAGATGTAAAGCCAATTGGATACTAATGGGTCTTTGTACGAAAGAGAAATGAAAAGGGTGAAATTATAAGATATAAGGTACATGTTGTAGCCCAAGGTTTTACACAAAGACTTAACATTGATTTTGAAGAAATGTATTCACCAGTAGTGGAAACAACTACTTTTCATTATTTGATTAGTCTAGCAGTAAATGAAGGACTTGATCTGCGCCTAATGGATGTAATGACTGTCTATTTTTATGGATCACTTGACAGTGATATTTATATGAAAGTCTCTGAAGGACTTAAGATGTCAAAAGCATCCAATTCAAGTTCTCAAGAACAATGCTCAATAAGTTAAGTAAGTCTCTGTATGGCTTGAAGCAATCAGGGCCCATGTGGTATAATTGTCTCAAGCAATATCTATTGAAAGAAAGGGTACAAAAATGACTCAATATGCCCATGCATCTTTATGAAAAGATCTAGAAGTAAATTTGTTGTAATTTCTGTTTATGTTGATGATATCAACATCATTGAAACTCCTGAAGAGATTCAAAAGACAATTAATTGCTTAAAGAAAGAATTTGAAATGAAAGACTTGGGAAGAACAAAATTCTATCTTGGATTATAGATTGAATACCAAAAGAATGAGACCTTTGTATATCAATAAGCTTATACAAAGAAGGTCCTAGAGCGATTTTATATGGATAAGTCACATCCATGATGTACCCTAATGATTATAAGGTCTTTGCAAGTGGATAAAGACTCATTCCGAACTTCGAGTAATTAGCGAAGAAGGTGAAGAAAAACTACTTGGTCCGAAGTACTATACCTTAGTCCCATTGGAGAAAAAATATATCTTGATAATCACACACGTCCTGATATATCATTTGTTGTTAATTTATTAGCAAGATACAGTTCCTCACCAACACGAAGGCATTGGAATGGAATAAAACACATTCTTCGTTACCTCAGAGGCACTATGGACATGGAGTTATGCTACTCAAATACATTCAAAAATGAATTAGTTGGTTATGCAGATGCTAGATTTTTTTCTGATCCACATGATGGTAAATCACAAACAGGGTATCTGTATACATGTGGAGGTACAACTATTTCATGGCAATCTATGAAGCAAACTATATTAGCCTCATCATCTAACCATGCAAAAATTCTAGCAATACATGAAACAAGTTGAGAATGTATATGGTTGAGGTCAATAATACATCACATTCGAACAACTTGTCATTTATCTTCAAGAAAAATGGTCACAACAGTTCTATATGAGGATAATGTTGCATGTATTGCCCAACCTAAAGAAGGTTATATCAAGGGCGATAGAATGAAGCATATTTCATCAAAATTCTTCTTTACTTGTTACCCTCAAGAGGATGGTGAAATAGATATCTAGCAAATCAGTTCAAGTTAAAATCTTGATAGATTTATTCACTAAGTCATTTCCGTGTACAATATTTGAAAAGCTTGTCCATAGCATCAGTCTTCGAAAATTCAAAGATGTCAACTGATGTTGTCAAAAGGGGAGTTGATACACACTAGATTTTATCCCACTGGGTTTTTCTAAAAGATTTTCAATGAGATAGTACTAGACACTATATCAATGAATTATGTACTCTCTGTTTTTTGTTTTTTAGGTTTTTATCTCTCTGGGTTTTTTCTAGTTAAAGTTTTTAATGAGATATATTCATAATAGACATCCAAAGAGAGTGTTATGAATATATTAATTATGTGGATGTCCATTAACTCTAGATGATCCACATTATCTCACCAATATATTGATGACATAATGATGTGGGACCCACGCATATTATTTCTCATTTTTCACGTTCTTCAACTGCCTTCACCTCCTTCACGTGAAGTATTGAAAATTTGGTCCAGGGAAAATTACATCTAATGACCCAGGTGGAAATTACACTAAAAGACCCATTTTCCACCATTATAAATATACGCACACGACATACACGGTTCTAAAGTGATGGAAGAGGAGAGTGTGTGAAAACAAAGCTTTGTAAGCATATTCTGAATGAGAATGACTCCCCATTTTCTACTTTAATTTCTCTTTATCATCTCTTTCTCTTTTTTATCCCATATTTCTTTTGGTTTTATTACACATACATCTTTTTAGTGTATTTTATATATAGGACTAGGCCTACGCCAAAATTGTAGCACATATATATGACTTGAAGAGTATATTAACTTCTATCTCTTCTCTCTGTTCTTTCTCTTTCCCACATGTTTAGGGAGGAGAATGAATTAAGTATTTGTAGTGCTGTATTTATTTTCAAATTATTACTGTGAATTTTTTGCTGAGAAATATGCATATTATCAATCATCTCAATCAAAAAATATTTATAATGATATAATGATCTCTAAAGCACAAAAAGTACTACATTGACGTGTAAATCACTGTTTAATATTATAAATAGAGCTAAACTTGATACACAAATTTATTTTAGAAGTAAAATAAACTAATTTACAATCTTTATAACAATTTATATACTCAAAATAAATATAATAGAATTTATTTATATAATATGATAGAGTATTCTTTCAAAATAACATAAGCCTAAATCAGTTGAGAAAAACTTGAAAATAAAAATGAATAAGAATAGAGGGATAGAAATTTCAAAATTTATCAGCTCCAATCTATACATAGGTATTAAAAACGGTACATTTACGTAGTTAGAATTTTCGTGTGTTCTGATAACTTCTACTTTTTTGTTCTTTTTCCAGAAAGGTGTTTGTGTGTATGCACGTTAATGACTTTTTTTTTTTTTTACAAAAAGGTATTAATAACCTCTCGGTTGGCAAAGAATAAATTAAAAAAACTTCTTGACAAGGATACCAAACTTGGTTTCCAGTCCAAGGACTCGTTTCATTTAATTGGCGTGGTTGCTTAATTTAAGCAAACATCATTTTCAAAATGATTATTATCTATAGATTGCTCTTTTGCTAACCAAATTGAATTCTTTATTAACTAAAATGATAACAGCTGTTTGGTATAATGGAAACTTTAAAAAAAATGATAACATCTGTTTGGTATAATGGAAACTTAAATATTTTAATAGACAGTCTATATGAAAGTGATCAAATTATGGACAAACTGCTAACTTATTATTTAAGTTACTCTATTAATTTTATAATAAGATTTTGTATGTTTTAAAACATGTAATAGAGATCGTAAATGTTTGAAAAAAAAAAATTATACTATCTCTATCTTAATTAAAGAAATAATTTTATAGTGCAAATTACACTACAAAATGAAGATGGAAGGTAGTAGTATTTTAGACATACCTAGTTTACATCAATTATTATAGTAAGAAATTGACTAATCAATCATTAATCATTTACATTTTTATGCCTTTCTTTTTCTTTTTTTTTTTGATAATATTAAGGGTTTTCCATTCAGAGGCTTTAAGCGCAAAGGGTTTTCGCCTCTCGTAATAAGTGCATTTCTCGGATTCAAATTTATATTCTCCTTCTTATGGGGGGCGAGGCCACTTACTACCTCGACTAACAACTTCTTCGTTTATGCTTCCTATCTCAAATTATGTTTTTTGGTAGTGAAATTGGAAGACAACCACACTTCCAGCTGTCTTTTTTTGGGATAGTTACACAGCTTTTCTCATATTTAGTTCTACTTGAATTAGTCAGGATTTTAATTTAGGGCATGCTTGTATTTAAACTTTAAAATAGGTTATTTGACTTATTTCTAAATTATTTAGAGATTTTATGAAAATAATTTATTGTTTAGAGTATTTTTTAAATGTATAAAATATTTTTGTTGTTTATATTACTCAAAAAAAATTATTAGTGGTTTCCACATTTTATGAGATTTTTATAGATCTCCATATATTTTTATTAGCAAGCACAGGGATGACCTGCTCTGTGTGCCACTGCGCCATAAAGCTTCTACCGGAATCTCCATATTTCCTTCAATATTCTCTCTCATTAACCACTATTTTCAAAAAGCTATTTACAATGGTTTCTCAAAAAGTTAGGGTTATATTTTAGAAGAAAAATTATTGGAATGAATACTTAGAAAAAATAAATGTTATTAAACATTACTTAAATATACAAGTATTGCTTTTTTGCCAATAATGGATAAATCTTAATCCATATATAAAGTTTTAAACACTTCAATAATCTGTGTCAGTATAAATCTTAATCCATATATAAAGTAATAGCTGGTGATACCATTTTTTTTACATTGCATGTTTTTCTTATAAAAATTCAAATATGAAACATTTATTAACTCATGTTCTATCACTCAATAATAATTATAAGTTTTATTATATTTATCTAATCATACAAATTATGCTTTTTATCTACCTTTACTTTTCTATTCTATTTGAGGTTTTATATTATTTTACATACCAAAAAAGCCAGAAGATATATATAGGTCAAGTGCGCCTTGATATGTTCGGGATCACAAAGACTAGATTTAGGTACAAATCTAATCCAGAAGATTATCTGAAAGAAATAAAAATTTTAATGTTCACAAGTGGATGGGTTACGTTGTGAAGAGTTAGAAATTAATTAAATATTTCAATAAAAAATATATGAGTTATGTTTTAACAACTAGTTAAAATTAGGACAATTCTCATGACTCAAATATGAATCAAAGAAAAATCCCAATTAATTAAATGGAACACGGATAAAATATGACAAAACCACCCTAAACATAGTTTAGATTATAAGAATAGGATGAATTATGGGTGCAAATTTTTCGGCAACTTTCCCATTTTGCAAACGGTTAAAGACAAGGGTGAATGTGCAAATAATTTAGTACCACCTCCAATTCTAATTATAGGAATACTTTTGTAGTAAAATTGCACTACAAAAGTGATCAAGGTAGTAATAAACAATTTCGATATGAGCACCCATAAGAATTATTTATTTTAGAGCAAAAAGTAAACATAAACAATTTATTTGCGAGCTCATATAACAACGTTGTTAAGTCGACTTAACTTCTGTTATTTTTTGTATTGTGGGTCCACCAATCTTTTCTTTTTATTATTTTTAATATTTTTGAATGGGAAAATATCATTTAGACCATATGAAAATAATTTTATTTCAATTAACCCCTAAAAGATTTTGAAATTTTATAGCAAACTCTTGGGTCAAAATGAAATTATGTTTTGTCAGTAAAAAGACAATAATACCCTTTTTTTTCTTTTCATAAGAGCATTTATAAGACAAATATGATCATTTTCAAGACAAATAAAGATATTTACAAGATAAACATGTGAATGACTAGTGAATTAAAAAGTTTTGGTCATTCCCATATTTAATTTGTTTGGAAATATTTTTATTTCTCTTCAATGGCCATATTTATCTTATAAATGCTCTTATGGGAAAAAAATAATAATAATAAAGTAAGGGCATTGTCTTTTCACTGGGAAAAAAAAAACTTAATTTCATTTTGACTCAAAGGGGTGTAATGAAATTTTATAATCTTTTGGAGATTAACTGAAATAAAATTGTTTGCATAGGGTAGTGATATTTTCTCATTACAAAATATTAAAATAATAAAGAGAGAAGATTGTAGGACCCATATAGTGCGAAACGAACGTTTCCTTCACGACATTGCTATATCTGTTTCCAAATAAATGTTTATGTCTACTTTTTACATCGAAAATAGATAGTTTTTATGAGTGTTCATAACAAAATTGTTCATTGCCTGCTGAATCTGCACATTCACCTTTAAAGATATATAGATTCAACCCTCTAAAGATATATTGTAAGATAATAAATCTTGTAATGTGATATTTTTCAGCAATGTTTTCTTTTAAAAAGACTGTGTGGAAACATATTTAATTTCAATCAAATGCTAAAACACGTGTAACTGTTTTTCGGTGACTTGACTTGGCGCAGGTAATTCACATGTAACCCTCTTTTTTTTCCCAACAAATTCACATGTAACATTTATTATAAACGTTCTATTTTTATAAAAAGGACATAATCTGAAATAAGCCATCACTTGGTAATGACAGTTCAGTTTTGGAAAAAAAATTCAATAATTATTTTAATTCTCATGCAATAAGTGGTTTTCCTACAAATTTTCCCACAGAAAAAAAGCACAAATTACCAACCAAATTCATCATTCTTGAGCGCCTTACAATTAAAATAACACTAGACATATTTAAAATTTTGTAAAAAATCCTTTTAGGTCCAAGAGTTCAACAAAATATCAAAAAATTCAAAAGGAAATTCAGATGTCAAAAAAGTCTAAAGAGTTGTTAATCTCATAGATGAAGTTGTTAATTTCACATGAGAGTTGTTAATGAAATTTTTTTAACATCTAAATTTTTCTTAAAACTTTTTTAATATTTTCTTAGTTCTTTGGAATCTTTGCACCTCCTGAAATAAATTTTCCTTAATTTTTTATTTTTTTATTTTTATTTTTTAAGGATTTGAGTTTGAAACCTGTGCATATGAATTATAGAAAATAAAAAATAAAGGGTATTATTGAGGCCTAGAGGGCCCCAAAGGGACGATCTTTCTTTAGCATGAGAATATTTTATGCGAAGGGAATACCAAAAAGAGACCGGTCCCACATCATGCTTATCGTCTCAAAAATCATTTAGTATTTTTTTTATACATTAAAATTGAAATATGTCCTATGCAACCTCCCAATCCTAACCGTTCATCATGCACACACTTTACTTTTACTTTGTTATTTATGTGAAGATTAAAACTATCATTATTTTTTACTATTTATGTCAGTTTTTGGGAAATCAAAACTATCATTATTTTTTACTATTTATGTAACTTTTTGGGAAATCAAAACTATCATTATCCACTTATCCAGTAAAATTTAAAAAAATGACTAATTTATTTAAGGTATAAAAAATTATAAATTCCTCCCTATTTAAGTTTACTTCAAAGAAGAAGGATCGAATTATTAACTATTTATTTAAAGTATGAGAGCCCATATTAATATAATTAATTTAATTTAAGTTAGTTAAAACAATTATCGAGAATTAAACTGAAAATTATTTTATTCTTGACAAATAAAAATATATTATATAGATTTTTTTATAGTTTACCAAAAATTCGAAAAAAAATTCTCTATTTTAAAAATAAATAATTTTTTTGAAAAAATTATTAAAATAGTCATAATTGTACATATTTAGTAATAGATAGAAGTCTAATAACAAAATCAAAATTAGTTTATATTATAAAATAATTTTATTTTAAAATAAATTTAATGTTTATCAGAAAAATAAAATAAAATTTATTAAAATATAATATTCACCAACTAATTGTTATAAGTATTGGGTCTGTTTGGATTAGTGGAGGGTGTGGTAATTTATTTTCTATCTAATTTTTGTAGGAGCTCGAGGGAAAAAAAAAATCAGGTTGTAAATATAATTTGGGTTTAAATTGGTGATGGTAAAAGTGACGGGGCTCACATCAAAAAACGAGAGCTTTTTTTGAAAAAAAAAAAAAACTATCCATAGAGTTTTTTCCTTAACTGATTTTTAGAAGGTTTTTTTTTTAAAAAATATGAAATAAACTTAAAACTTCAATACAAATATTCTACTAAAGGGGTTTTTTTTTTTTTTCCTTTTGAAACTTTTTACTGATTTTAAGTTAATTAAAGCTCCCTTCAAATAGACTTACTATTATTAATGTCCTTATTATAAAAAATAGTGTTAATGGATAAACTATCCTAATCACTGTAAAAAGAACAATGGACAGTGTAGATCAATTGACGTGTTGGAGTACTGATACAGGAGCGGAACAGTGTAGTACAACCCGCAGGACTGCATTCTACTTTGTAGTCCATTTATGGTGTCGTAGACTTTGTTCAAGTTAACCAAACAGAAGTGTACTTGGGGAATGTGAGATTCCTAAAAAATTTGTGAGAAATAGCTAAATGACGAAAATGTCCCTACGTCGAACCAGACAGAGCGTAGGTACGATCGACTACCAAGTTGACCCTCTTCCCTCTTATTCTCCCCTTTTTTGTTTTGTTTTTTTGTTGGCCCTTTCCCCTCACACCACCTTTTTTTTTTTTTTTTTTTTTTACTGTTTTTGTTTTTGTTTTTGTTTTTTTAAATTTCCGATTCCAATTCTGAATTCTCTTTCTCCAATATTACCTCAACCCATTATCCACTCTCACAACAGCGCGTGCCTACACTCGCGGTCCTAACCATGGTCAACTTCTGAAAGCAATGCCATTGCGGGACATGACCCTTTAGTACACTTTAGAATTTTTTTTTTTTTTTTTTTTTTTTTTTTTTTTGGGGGGGGGGGGGACTCATGGCGAAGGAGCTAGGAGTACAAATCTTGTCCTTATTTTGTATGTTACGGGCTCTTATTTTAATTATCAGAGCTAGATAAATATATTTACTTTCACTCTAAGTACACGACATTAAAATCCGTTCTCTCCTAAGTTCATGATATATTAAAAAAATATATATACTGATTGTATATAATAAATGGTAATTATTAAGAGATAACTACAATGTATATAATTAAAAAAGGTATTATAGAAAAAAAATTAACATAAATTTATTCACTACTACACAAATTTAAGGAATTGTCAAAATTGCCCTATATTAATATTACAAAAACTAATTTATCCAACATCTAAAAACGTGAACGATAATACTTTCTGAAAAGTGGAGACTCACGAGTCTAAATATTTTTTTAGACCACTTTATAAGGATAGTAATTAAATATTTTTAGATGCCATAAGTATTTAAAAAAACAAAAAACAAAAAACAAAATAGATAGGGACGGTTGATGCACAATTTTTGAGATCCGAGAAAAAAAATCCAGAATATGTAATAAACATATCTAGGAAGTTTAAGATCTAAAAAAAAAAAAAATTCAGAACGCAATAAACAGATCTAAGAAATTTCAGATCTCAAAAAAATCCAGAATACAATAAACAGCTCTAAGAAATTTCAGATCTGGAAAAAATCCAGAACGCAATAAACAAAACATCACCAGACCTATCATATATAGCATATTGAAAGCTTTAGGAACACAGATCTAAGTTCGTGTTTTTGAAAAATAACAAGAGCAACTCAAAATAAAAAAAATAAAAAAAATCTTTAGATCCGTGTTTTTACTCACCTTGCCATTGTCCTCCTTATTACTCTAAGAGTTTGATTTTAGTAAAAGAAGATGGAGAGGCTTGCATTGCCTAAAAAGATGACGAGGAAGACGCGATGGATGACGGAAAAAGATGAGGAGGAAGACAAGCACTTCCACGCTAACTTGAAGGGAATTAAGGAGGGGCGATGACAAAGGAGGGCCGACGATGAAGGTTTGCGATTAAATGAAGGTGCGAAAAAAGGAAGAAGATAGATTGAAATGAAATGAAATGAAGTGGGGAAGAAAAAGAAAAAGTCGTGTTTGTAGCTACAAACTTTTCCAAAAACATGATGGGGAATCTAAGTTTAAAACTTAGACTTCAAAATTATGATTTTTTCTAAGTTTTAAACTTAGACTCCAAAAGTGTATGATTTTTGGAGTCCAAAGGTGTCTCATTAGACTTTTGGAGTCTAAGTTTTAAACTTAGACGTCAAAAGTCAACTTTTAATACAAGAATGCCCACTAGTTTTATTTTTACTTCTTTTTTTTTAATAAAAAAAAAAGCGTCAATTTAAGGACGCGTAAAACCGTTTTTTGTAGTAGTGATTAAAAGATTATGTCTACTTTTGCATCCTTCGAAACTTAATTGTGTCTACTTTTGCACCCTTTCTAATTTAATTGTGTTTACTTTTGCACTTTTCAAAACTTAATTGTCTATCCTTTTGCATCCTTCAAAACTTAATAGTGTCAGTCACTCATGATAACAAATTTAGTTGCTGAAATTGTGTCTTAAACCTAGTTAAAAATATGGAAGCTTTAATTGTAATTATTAGAAGTTTAGTTGTAAATTATCTAAAATTCCATCTTGAAATCTTATGTTGTTCTAAGTTCTGAAATTCAAACACGTAGTTGTATATATATGTTGCATTTAGTTAATCTAATGTTTTTATGATTAAACTGAGTACTTTGTCCATCATATATAGTTGGGTTAAGGTGCAGATTTACCAACGAATTATTACTCGAGGAGCATCTGGCGCAAAAAAACAATTGAGTGTACCAAATTGGCCAACGACCTATTAAAAAGTGAAAAAAAAAAACACAATTTTTTACAGATTCGCCAACGAACTATTACCCCGTCACTGTCTTGGTGTCTCTGTCTTCCATTGACTGTCACAGTGTCGGTGACGTTAGCGTCTCGAAAACTTCCATTGTTGTTGAGTGTTCCACTCACCCTCTTGAACTCATCCAGCAGTCCACGGCTTTCAACCGACACGCGCCTTGCACCCTGGTTGCGTCCCTCCGATGCCACAATCAACAACTACCGCGCCACGGCCACGCTCGTCTATGGGTCCCATCTCTCGTTGGTGTTTGCCTTATCCAACAAGAAGGCTTAACCGTCTTTTCTCCGTGTCTCTCCACACCGTCCTAAGACAGTGCCTCATATTTTAACGTAATTATGATAGTTTTTTTTTCAATAGTTATTTGGTACTTTTTTTCACTTTTTAATAGTTCGTTGGCCAATTTGGTATCCTCAATTATTTTTTGTGCCAGATGCTCCTTGGGTAATAGTTTATTGGCTAATCTGTATCTTAACCCTATATAGTTTATGTGATTTGTGAATTCATTGTGCTTGATCATTTAATCTCATCCAATGCTGTAAATTGGGGGATTGGGGGTTGTTAATGTTGTGATGGCTCTAGTTGAAGTTGTCCATTGGCAAGTTAATAAACCTAAGCTTGACTAGTTGCTTGAGCTAATGGATTGGTGGTTTAAACTCCATTATCATTTGAAGTTATGATGGCATATTTCGAAACTCCAAGGGGAATATCATTTCATTTGCATATTTTAAATCTTTTTTCATTATTTTCAAACTCATTCAAACTTTTCCAACCATTTTATAAATTCAAAAATGCAAAAAATAAGTATTTTAGAAATTCTTTCATTTGTTTTGCAAAGTAGCTAGTTTTGGTAGTCAAAAATCAAATCAATCTTCCCTTTTAATCAGCATTTTGATAGTTAGTTAATTTAGGGCTTAGTTAAATAGGCTCCACAAAGAGATCGACCTAGCTAGGTTATCATTGCTTTATTGCATTATTAATCTAGCTTTAATTTTACCCAAGGCGATATGCGAATCACTTTGTTCTTTGGCTTATATATTCTCTATTAAACAATTCATTGTAAAAAGAACAACAACAAAGCTTATTTCACTAAATAAAGTTGACTATATGAATTGGACAACAACTAGATATAATACATTTATTATTGCAATAAGGCTATTGCTACGATTGGTGGTTATAGATTTATTTTTTAAATAGGAAGAGAAGAGACATATTACAAAAACCTTGTAGCAATTGATGAATATGATTAATAATGAGTATTATTTGGGAGATTAGTCAGTTTTCACAGATAGACAAATATAATTAAACCCAAAAATTTGAGAAGCCGTTTAGATAGCTACTTCAGTTTTGGTCGTTTTATTTTGCAATACCAACCAATTAATTCCTACTATATATTAATATCATGTGTGTCTGTGTGTCTGTGTTTAGTTAACTCCATGCATGACAAAGATAGTTCTAACGTAAATATACTTATAAAATGTTATAATAATGAGTTAGGTGTGAGCCCCATATATTACATATAGTGTAAGGTAAAACACATTAACATGGCTATTTAGATATAATTACGGATAATATTCATAACTCATAAATAAATTATTTTTTTATTATAAATTTTGTATCGCCCGTGTTTGCAGTAGTTAACATAAATTTTTTTTTTACCAATAATAATTATTGTATATTTACATATTCTATCAATTCTTTTTTATGAACAAAGTTTAGCTGGGTCAGGTTTTGAGGAATCACTGGGGAACGCTTACATATATACTTACAAACAATGTCCTTAGATTGTTGGATTTGAACACACAATATAATATAATGGTTATAGACCAACAACTTCTTTACTTGTTGGGCCAATTTCCATAGACTATAATTATTATTTGTAACAATTATTTGATATTAAATGGTGAAAACCACTTTAAATTTGACCACCGTGGAACTTAGATTGTAATTCAATGCTTTACCTCATGACTGAAACATCAACTTTTCATAATCGAATTCGAGTCGATCGTTTAGTCATACGTAAATTATATCTTTCTAATTACATAATCATTTTTATGCCTAATATTTAAAAAGTCTTGATGAGGCCACAATAACGTTTAAAATAAGAAATAATATAATATTAATTTTTCTTATAGGCAATAAAGAAATAACAAAGGAGGAATTGCATTTTGAGTGAAACACGTTAATCTTCTTTCCATTTTATCTTAAGAAGTTTTTTTTTTTTCAATTTTAAAAATATATAAAAATATCTTTTGAAATAAAAAGTTACGTTATATGTATATATATATATATATATATATATATTATATCGTTTATATTTCTTAGCTAGGTTTCATTTTCTTCTATATAAATGTTAATTGACTGTTAAATCATACTCGTATTTTTTTTACCAAAATAATCTTATCTAATATAAATAGTGTTTAAAAATTATTTACATTTTCCAAAAATAATTCTAATATATGTGTATTTGTAAAAAAAATATATTAATAATCATATTTAAAATTTTTCAACCGTTTAAACTTTTTTATTTAATAATCTTATAAAATTAAATATTTCAATTGGCGAACAATATCTTAAACATGTTTATGAGTGTGTATGTATTAAGAAAATAGTCATTGTTTAACAAAAAAAGTTGAGATTTGTGGTGGTAAGCGGCCTCGGCCTCTCAAGAGGAAAACACAAATTTAAATATCTAGAAGCGTATTTGTTGAGAGAGGCAAAAACCCTATACACTTTATGTTTCGAAAGAAATTATACTTCCTTAATTATATATGTAGTCATTGTTCAGATTTAAAAAGCATTATTTTTTTAAGAAAATGAAATACACCTTATAAATAAGAAAAGGGTAAAATAGAGAGCGAAAAATTGTTACACCAAACATTATTTGAAATCGGAGAATTTTTGGAGAAGGTAACTTATATTTTGAATAGGAAAAGCTATTAAATGTATACAAATGTAGAATATTTTGACCAGCATATTCGAGGCTCTCTCTCTTTGCTTTCTTATCTTTTTGGGTAAGAATATTGATCAGAAAACGGTCAAATAGAAAAAGCCAGCATATGGTCCGACAACTAAACGATATACAGAGTGTAAGTTTGTTGGGGAGTGTGTGTATATATATATTTTATATGGGTTTATCGTTTATCATATCACTTTACATAAGCTTTTTGCCAAATCACCCCAAAACTACGTCGTTTGTCCGAGTGTGTAGCCCCCCCCAACACACACAACACATGATGTAAATATGTATACATATATAGATCATATGTGTGTGTCTGTATATTTCAAATTTAAATATTTTATAATCCACAAAATAATATTTAAGGAATTAATCTTTGGGTCCTAGAGTTTTAACTCAATTGTAACTTAGTTTCTAAACTTTGACTCACAATAACTCAATTCCTATAATTTCAACCATTTATAAATTAGTTCATAGTTTATTATATGCATGATTTTAATTTCTACAATATAAGGACTAAATTATAAAATGGTTAACGTTATAAGACTGAGTTGCAAAGAACCAAAGTTTAGGGACTAACTCACAATCGAGTCAAAAATATAGGGACTAAGTTGTATGAGTCAAAGCATAATGATAGGATTGTAACTAAGCCAAAACTGTAGGGCTAAAAGGTTAATTTTCCCACGACAAGCTGCTAGAGCTAATCTAATGGAGGAACTGAAGAAGTTGATGGATGTTTATCCAATGCTTCATATGTCTCATGAAGAATACAATAGTGTTTGTTCTCATATTATTGTGTTTTGATGGTAACAAATATTGATATATAAAGTGGACTTAGTGATTCAAGTCACTCGAGTGATAAAACTGTATTTGAAATAAACTTGAATCAATAAGATACTCGAATGAATATAATTCACTTCAAGTGATCTAAGAGGATTACTTGAGTGGCAATGAATGTACTTGAGTGATGCATTCTTACTTCCAATGTTTTTGCAAGTCACTAGCCCAAATTCAAAAGTTATGCAGATTCACTCGAGTGATTGGGTGAGCACTTGAGTGATTCCTCATCATTTGCAGGAATTTTCAAGTGACTCACAGAGTTTTTGGAAGTCAGAGTAGGTCACCTGAGTGATGGTTTTCAGCACAAGTGATATGGTCAAAGATCACTTGAGAGGATTAGTGATCACTCAAGTGATGTTGTTAATTTGTAGGTTTCAGCAAGTCACTCATAGATGAGCCAAGAGTGATGTGATCTTAAGAGAAGATCACTTGAGTGATCTTGAGAATCACTCAATCACTTGGAAACGAGTGCAAGTATCCAAATAATCACTCGAGTCATCTGGTAGTGATGAAACATTTTTCATATAACAAAAGATTACTCGAGTGATAAGTTTTGCTATGACACTTCACTACTAGATTCAAAGGTCATCTAAGCACTAGAGTTTCACTGCAAGCACTCGAGTGACAAGGCATCACTCAAGTGATCCTAAATCATACTCGAGTGCATGTTCATCGTCTTTTGAAAATCAACGTCTTGATAAGTTTGATTCATGTTACTAATCTTGTTTTTGTATAAGTTTTAGATAATGAAACCATGTATTAACTTCAAAAGCAACAAAAGCAAAAAAATTTCAGAGCATTAAATGCAAAGTAGAAAAGAATAGAGGATTGCGTCTGAAGCAATTATTGAAGCAAAGACTAAGCAACAGAACATTGAATTCCATCAAGGGCTACAATTTTTCTCTAACGGACAAATTTGAATGCTTATAACGGTCATCAATGACAATTGCCTATAAATAGCGACGCATTCAAGTCGGACAATTAAATATGAGCCAACAACAAACCACCAATTGCTTAGTTTATTCTCTAATATCTTCTGATATTTGATTTTCACTTTAGTATTGAGTCAATGGGTCGTAAGGCCTTCCAGGTTGGAACCAAGCAATCTGATCTTTCAACGGAACAAGTAATGGAAGGTTGTCCCTGATGTTTGGGATGATGAACCAACTGTGGGAAAAGGAAAATCTCCGAATTTATCTATTTACTCTATGAGAGAGTCTACCAACCTTATTCAATAATGCAAAATCTTGAAGTAGCGGGACCTTGAGTGAGATTATCAAATTACAAAGTGTAAGGGGGAGTGAGTGTCCTGTTGAGGAAATTTCTGTGTACTATGGTACCAAGAACCCGTCAAATCTTGGGAATATAGTTAAAATCTCAGAGGCGCTCAGAGGACTGGACGTTGTTGAAGAGGTTAAGGTCGAACCAGCATAAACTCATGTATCCACTTCGGTGATATTTCTCCAACTCTTATCTTTCGATTAAGTTGTTAATTAAATTTGTTTTACATTTTTAATATCACTTAATTCACCCCCTCTTGGGTGAACCATTGGCACTAATATTTGGTATTGGAGTGAGGTCTTCTCATTTTAGGACTAACATCCTGAGAATGATCCGATTGAAGGAATACTACTAGATGGTGACTCTATTTCTAAAGCTCTTGGCTTAAATAGAGAACATTTATCATTCTGGAAGGCAAAATTTAGAGTCTTCATGATGGAAACAAAATACAACTTATGGCAAGTGATCCAAGACGGAGATTATATGCCTATGAAAAGAGTTGAAGAACGACTAGCCCTAAAGAAATGTGATAAGCACTCAAGATCATGACGAAACCTCAGGAATTAAAGAAAAAAGAGTTAACACTCTGGTCATGGAGTATGATTTGCTCTGAATGAAATCTAGGGAGAATATAGCCTGAGTTCGAACTCAGATATACACACTTGATTAATCAACTAGTAGCCTTGGTAAGAACGTATGACCAGAATTCTCAAGTGAGAAAAATTTTAAACATTCTCACAAAGGAATGTGAAGCTAAGGTTACGGCTATTGAAGAATCCAGAGGAGAGTCGATGAGATCGGTAGCTTCCTTATTTTGAAGTCTTTCCGAGTACAAAGAAAAGATGAAACTTAAAAGAGAGTTAGAAGAAATTGATGAAAAAATGAACAACAGGTGTGGCGCTCAATGCCGTTAAAGAAAAAGAGCCAAAAACAGAAGAAGAACTCGAAGAAGATGAGCTCGAACGATAGAAGATTCAAAAAAGTTTATAACAAGGATCAAGGGTTAAAAAAAAGCTCGATGATACCATTGAAAACTTTATTCGTCAATGGCTAAAATAAAGAAACCCAATGTTGATCAAGATTCCTCACCTCCACCTCCTCTAAAGAAGTTGAAGGTGTCGGAACCTTTGAAACCACCAAAGTCTCCAAAGTTTTGGCCTATGGTTCAAGATTCCAATCCTCCTGAGCTACGACCAAAGGTGAAATGAGTAGTTATTTGAGAACCTAGTAAGTCTCGAGCATCATTGAAGTCAATGCCTTTGGGGAAAAGGAAAGGAGGTCCCACTATGAGAGGCCAATGTTCACGATCGTCTCTTTCAGGCTAGACTCAACACTTCATTTCAGAACTTTGCCTCTCAAAGCACTGCCATGAGGAAATCTCGATACAATACTTCTTACTAGACCCACGAGGCTACTGCTAGTCAAACCACTTTGGGTGCCTCTGGTTCGTGAGTCCTTCACCTTCATAGTTGGCTGAAGAAGCGAGAATCTCCAGCCCTCCTCCTCACTTCAACATAGGGGACTTAGATATAGTTGATCAAGGCTTTGCCTTTTGTGTTGTGATAAGTCCCGCACTATATATGGATATGGCTACATTGAAATTATAGTTTAATTTAGATTTATATATGTATTTAAGACATTATGAGATTTGGTTGAGGATTCAAACCGTTTACTACCCCACAGTCGTTAAGGTCTTTTACTACCATATTACTAATGAGTATGATGACAATGTAGAGTCATAAAAGAGTGTATAAAGACCTGTGTGAGGGGATATAGGATTCACTTGACTACTAAATTGTTGAATACTTATTTGGAATAGAGAATGCTGTTCTTGGACCTTTCTGGGAGTTCACTACCCACGAGATTCAAGAGATATTAAAGCCAGGAGAGATAGTAGGTCCTCTTCCTTTTCCTCCTAAGTCT
Source organism: Acacia acuminata (assembly GCA_019022655.1). NCBI lineage: Eukaryota > Viridiplantae > Streptophyta > Magnoliopsida > Fabales > Fabaceae > Acacia > Acacia acuminata. Next base: position 732,514 of record JAFJYI010000322.1, on the reverse strand, counting down.
CTAAGTGATATCTTCACAGTCATCTGGTACATTTATTACTGAAGTATGGTTAGCAAAGTGAAGAACTTTTCACATATTACCGGGAGGGAGTGAACTATAACTTCAAGCATATTTTTGACCTCCTAGTCGAGCAATCAGTCAGGATTCAGAGGATGGAGGATATTATGAGGACTCACCTTGGCATTCCCTTTCCAGAGCCATCCACTGCTACCACCTCTGCTCCTCATGATGCCACTACCTCAGCCCCTCCTGATACTGTCATTGATACTGTTGATACCACCACCACCATCCCTAACATCACTACCACCCCCATTTCTAATCTCATCCTAGCAAGCAACTTGCCTTCTGTGGACCCTATTCTTCACCCTGCATCTCCCTCTTTACCTGTCCATATACATCATTCTACCTCCAGTTCTAAAACTGCCGAGTTGATCATCATTGAGTCAAAGCCCACTTTCACTCCATACTCACCTACTCATTCTTCCTCTGATGATCTTATTCCACCACTTGCTCCTCTCAGACCATCCCTCCAACACCTTTTGATATCATTTTCCCTTATCCTTTTGCCTTTTTTAATGTGACAAAAAGGGGGATAATAGTGGCATTTCTAATTGATACTTGTTTAAATTCTTATATTTGTATTGTGTAATCTTTTTGATAACTAATGTAATTGTTTTTCTCATTCTATTGATATGGCATTTTCATTTTGTGCAATGTGTTTGATCTATTTTTCCTCTTCAAAATGATTACAAACATACTCAAGTTTTGTCATCATAAAAAAAGGGGGAGAATGTTAATTCCCATATTATTGTGTTTTGATGATAACAAATCTTAATATTCAAAGTAGACTTGATGATTCAAGTCACTCGAGTGAGTTTTTAAAAACTCGAGTAATAGAACTTAATTTGAAATAAACTTGAATCAACAAGACACTCAAGTGAATATAATTTACTTCAAGTGAACTAAGAGGATCACTTGAGTGGCAGTGAATGCACTAAAGTGATGCATCCTCACTTCCAGTTTTTCTACAGGTCACTCACCAAAATTCAGAAGTTATACAGAATCACTTAAGTGATTGGGTAAGCACTTGAGCAATTCCTTTCACTTGTAGGAATTTACAAGTGACTCGTAGAGTTTTTGGAATTTACAAGTGACTCGTAGAGTTTTTGGAAGTTAAAGCAAATCACTGGAGTAATGGTTTGCAACACTCGAGTGATGTTCTCAAAGATCACTCAAGTGGATTAATGATCGCTCAAGTGATAGTGTTAACTTGCATGTTTGAGCAAGTCACTCACAAATCAGCCAAAAGTGATGTGATCTTAATAAATGATCACTCGATTGATCCAAGATCACTTGCAAACAAGTGCAAGTCTTCTAAATAATCACTCGAGTCAACCGGTAGCAATAAAATATTTCTCAAACAACAAAAGATCACTCGACTTACATTTTTAGGCACTTGAGTGATAAGTTTTGCTACAATACTTCACTACCAGACTCAAAAGTTCATCTGGGCACTCGAGTTTCACTATAAGCACTCAAGTGACAAGGCATCACTTGAGTGATCCTGAATCATACTCGAGTGGATGTTCATCATATTTTGAAAATCAATGTCTCGATAATTTTGATTTCTACGATTAACATCATATTACACTTTATAATTACTTATACCACTTCTTAATGTTACTAATCTTGCTTATAAATAAGTTTAGTTGATTAAACCATGGATTAACTTCAAAAGCAACAAATTGAAAATTATGTCGAGCATTAAGAATAATATTGAGTAGTTTTAAGATAAAATCATGTGCTAATTAGATATTTGAATTTACGAAGGTGAAAAAGACGAAGTGAATGAAGCTTTGTTAGAACCTTGCTCGAGTATAAGAGTGCTCGAGCAATATTCAAATATTTACATAGAGAGAATGAGCTTACTCGAGTAAGCATATAACCTTCCTCAAGTACTATGCTTGAGTAAGGTTACTGAATGCTAAAGTAATATCCTGTAAATTAGAAGATTAGATAATAACAAGTATGTGTGCTCAAGTACAGAATGTCCATGCTTGAGTATGTGCTTGAGTAATACTTATTTCTTCTCAAGTATAATCCTGAAATGAAGAGATTAGATTCACAGACTCGTTCATGCTCGAGTAAACTTGGGACCTTGCTCGAGTAACGTGCTTGAGCAGAGCATTTCCATACTGGAGTAAAGAAGCATGATCAAGTGATTTTCCTTCTGTGCTCAAGCAACATGCTCAAGTAAGATGAATCCTTGCCGGGTAACAGCCTAAAAGAGAAGAGTATTAGTCATTAAAAGATACATGCTCGAGCAACTTCATGTCCTTGCTCAAGCACCTTGCTCAAGTAAGTCATAAGCTTGCTCGAGTAAGGGAAGGAAAATATGAAGCCATCATACATGCTTGTGCAACGGGAATACCTTGCTTGGGTACTATACTTGAGCAAGACATATCCTTGATCGAGTAAGAAGCATGCTCAAGCAATCACTTACTTGCTCGAGCAAACTCCTGCTCGAGTAATATTCAACTGCTCAAGTAAGCTTCTTCCTTTTTCACATTTCACATTTCACTGAATCAAAACTTATTCTTTTACAAGTCTTGTTATCATTAAAACATAAAACAGAGAAACTAATGCGAAGGAGCATGAAGGTGAGAGTTTTGATATGATTTTGTGTCACTCTGAGGGTAAGGGCGAAGTTGCGGAGATAGGACAAAGAAAGGGTTTGGCTGTGAGAGATAGGAAGGTGTGCATATTAAAACAAGGTAACCTAATGGGAAAGAAAAGGGTTGTAGCCAAGGAGAAAGAATATAGAGGCCCAATAAGGAAAATTAAAATAGTAAACCCTTGTTTTGGACACAAATTCAAAGAAGAAAACTAAGGTTGAAGGGGTCAAGGCAATGAGAGGGCGGGCCAATGAGTTCACAATGTTATAAAAAGTAGCTTGGAACAACCTAGGTTAATTTCTTTATCTAATCAAGCCTGCGGTAAGAACAAACAAAACCAACAAGTAGAGAACCCATTGTTGTTGGCGACCTCATCTATTAAGTAGACAAAAAGTCGAGTAATAACATCTCCAATTGATAGAGGAATATGGCTCTTGTTTCGTTGGATAAGGAAAAGCAACAATGAGGTTTGAACTTAGAGGTTCAGTTGGTCAAATAAGAGGAACTACCAGATAAGTAAATGATTTTTCCTAAGTCCAGACTATTTATGATTATTTCCTCCTGGAATTGTCGTAAGGTGGGTACTAGATCATTCTCACAAATTTTAAGGGATATTGTTAAGAAATATGGAATAAATGTGATGGGCCTTTTGGAACCAAGTATAAGTAGGGACAAATCAGAGAAAGTAGTGAAGAAATTGAGTTTATTATATTAGTTAAGGGTAGAAGCTACAAGGTATGCAGGTGGTATTTGCATCTTATGGAATAGTTGAGAGGTCACAGTAGAATACATTACTTCAAATACTTAACTTATGTTAGTATGTAAGTGTCCTAGAGACAATTTGTTTTATCAGATGAACACCTTTTCTGTTTGGTATTTCATAATTTATATATTTGAGCACAGTTTATCTTTATCATAGTTGTGTCTAGCCTACATTTTACGATTAATATGTGTTTAAAGATAAAGGTCCTAGGAATAGAATGGGTGTTCACTCAAGAATCTATGATAGGGATCATGATCATGAGGACTCGAGGACACTTCATGTCCATTGCCTGAAACATGTTCATTGTCTTGAATAACCAAGAAAGGACATTGATGATCTCAATAAGACTAGTATAATGTCATCTACTTGTATGGAGATACAAGGTATGGACTCCATGGAATGCAGGCATGGTGATGTCTTAGCTGATGTCGTGGGTGGATCAGGTAGAGTATTGATAGCACTCAACTGACTAGTTGAGAGACTCCACAAGGATTCATTGTACAGAGTATCATTGGATTTGTAACGTCTCACATCATTTGGTAGTACGGATCATCCTAAACTTGAAGATGTCATCGAACACTATGTTTTAGGGTTATACTTTGACTATACAACTCATCTGTCTAAAAATGGGGAAAATAATGTACTTTGGGTATAACTTGAATACATGAGTATAGATGAACAAGCCGAAAGGACTCACAAACCCTACAAAGGCATTAGTCATTCACAAGACTGGTAGGGATTAGATGACTTCTAGTTGACTTAGGAATCTATGCATAGTAAGCGATCATGAAGAGTTATGATCTGTCTTAAAGTCAATGGAAGAGGATTCCTGTTCCATGAAAAGCTACATTTAGTTAACCCTAGTCTTGGTTACCAAGAACCATAGTCTTGGTCACCTACTCTTGTTTATTACACACTCTGTTATTGCACCTCACTGAACCTCAAGACATTGTCATTGTCTTGAGAAAATAAAGCCAAAACACTTAAAGCCTTAACCTTTCCATTGCTTAGCAAGTGTCTAAGGAGAAGAAGGATCCAAGGAGAAGAATTTCTCGTTGCAATCAAGAGGCAATTGTTTGAATCAATGTTAGAGGACATCATATACTTTGATGTCTTCAAGTGATCAAATGTAATACTAAACCCCAATATGTGTTTTAATGGGTAGATCCTAGGCATAACTCATGAGCACCGTAAAGAGTTACAGGTTCCATAATGATTAACAAAGATCTTTTTTTTAAAAAAAAACTCATGAGAAAGTTACTTGAACGTCATGCAACATCTCCATTTTAACTTTCAATTTATTCATTGTATTGTTGTGGATAAGAAAAATGATGAGCCTATGCTAATGACTTTGGTCTTTAGAGATACTAATATGGCTAGAAGAAGGGATTTGTGGCTTACGTTGTGGAATCTTAGTGCGTCTATCTCTTCATCTTGGCTTGTCTTAGGAGATTTCCATGCTTTTCTTAGTCCAATGATAAAGAAGGAGGGGCATACTTAACAAGTGCTCAATGCAGAATTTCTAGCAATGCATTAATCCGTACAACTTGATTGAGGTCTCAGTTTTAAGGGATTACTTTACATGGGAAAAATCTGGAGTTAAAGAAAGACTTGACTAGGTGTTTTGTAGTTTTTCATAGGAAATCAAGCATCCACAAGTAAAACTTTTTACTAACTCCAGTTTAAGTCAGACCATCATGTTGTGGTAGTATTAGATAGTCTACCAAATCCCAACGACCGAAGAAAAAGGCAGATCCAATACCAAACAACTTGGTGCCTTGAAGAAAGATTTAGGGAAGTGGTAAACTTAGCTTGGAGTGCAAATATTGGATTCATGGTCAATAATACTTCAAAGGAGCTATTATGGAATGGAATGATAAAGTGGTTGGTAATTTGGTGAAAAAAAGAAAGAATTAATCAAGCGGTTTGAAGGAATTGGTAAGGCTAGGCATTCAAGTAACAATCAAAATGGTCTATTTAGACTTGAAAAATAGCTTTATAAGTCATATCACAAGATTACCACCAAGGAGGGACTGCACTGGTTCAAAAGTCAAGATGCAAGTGGTTTAAAGGGGGGACAGAAATACTAACATCTTTCACGATACTACGGTAGTGAGAAGGAAAAGGAATATGATTGAAGCCCTTCAAGATGCAAATGAGAGTTGGATTATGGATCAAGATTGTTTGAGAGACTTGATTTTAAGTATATCATCCTTGTTTTTATTAGTTATACTTGTGAGGATGGATGATCCTTCTGGGGATGCATAATTTCAAGTGAAACAGGTTTCAAAGTTGGGGCTAACAAAGTGAGAAGTGAGGAAAATAACACTTCCCAAATTTTAGTTATTTTGAATTTTAGTAATTATTTATAAAAAAATTATTGCAATTTTATGTTATTATAAATTGTTAGAATTTGGGGGTGTTACAATGTGTCACCGTAGCCTGCAAACTTTATCCTACTTGAGACCCAACAATTGGAGTTTATATAGAGATATGTGTATCAATAGAGATTAAGAATGATGTTTTTGAAATGGGAGCTTTTAAAGCCTCAGACTTGATGAACTCCATTCCCACTTCTTTCAAACTTTGTGGGATTTGATTGGCCTGAAGATATATTAGCTGGTGACCAATGTCTTCTGCCAATCATAAAGAAGTAAGGGATATCAACGAGACCAATATTGTTCTTATCCCTAAGATTGATCATCCTGCTATGTTGAAAGACCTCATATTTGGAAGTGAGAGTTGATTTTGTTAAGTTGATTATGAGATGTGTCTACAAGATCGGTGAACTTCCTCTAGAATGATAAAGCCTTTAAGTACTTTTACCCTTCCAGGGGACTGAGACCAAGGGGATCCCTTTAGCCCATATCTTTTTGTTTTATGTATGGAGATGTTAAGGTAGCTTATCCATCATGAGTTGGAAATTTATAACTGGACCCCTAAGACTTAGTACTAATGGTTTAACGGTGTCACATGTTTTCTTTGTAGGTGATCTTGTTTTATTCTATGAAGCATCTACTGAAGAAATAAATAAAATGAAGAGTGTCATGAAAATATTTTGTTTGGTTGTAGGTCATAAAATTATTCTAAATAAGTCCAAGATGTTTACTTCTCAAAATGTACACTTCAATAAAGCATATGAGCTTAACCAAACTACAGGAACTAGATTTCTAGCTGATCTAGAAAAATACTTAGTGGTACCACTTCTTCACAAAAGGATGGTTAAAATGACATTTGCTCCTCTAATACAAAAGGTGGAGGCAAGCTTAGCAAGCTGGAAGGGGAAGTATCTAAGTATGGTAGGTAGAACAGTCTTAATCAAATACGTGCTATATGCAATTACACAATATCATAAGTAATCGGTGTTAATACCAAAAGGTATGCTGGCCATGATTGAGAAAATTAATAGAGACTTCTTTTGGAACCAAAGTGGGGGTTCCAAGAAGACATATCTCATATCTTGAGATATATTGAAGAGGAACATAACTGAAGAGGGATTGGGCATTAAGGACCTTCATTGTTAGAATAGAGCCTTTCTTATGAAGCTCTGTTGGGGTATTATTACCAGACCAAAATCTCTTTGGGTTAGATGCCTATGTAGCAAATATTGTTTTGGGGATAACATGGTTCCTAAAATAAATTAAAAAAGGAATCAATCAACATTTTGGAGTGGAATAACAATAGTAGGGGGACTTTCACTAGAGGCTAGGTATGAACCTGAGAAGTGGCCATAATACCTGAGTGTGGGAAGATTGTTGGGCGCCACTTACTGGAGAGACCACTCAAGCATTATGTGGTCAGGAATTTCCAAGGGATAGAAAATGAAGAATGTGTAAGAGCATTTTGTTATAGAGTGTGTGTTAGTGCCAACATTTCACCCAAGAGGGGGCTGAATTGGATAATTGAAAAAATTTAAAACAAAACATCATACTATTAAATAAAACATAATGAGTTAAAGAGATATCACCAAGGTATGCACAAGTGTTTATACTAGTTCAACCTTAATTCCTTGACCTACGTCCTGTCCCTAAAGCATCTTTTAGATTTTCACTATCGTTCCAAGATTAACCAAATTCTTGGCACCTTAATATAAAGTAATCCTTACTAGGACTCACTCCTCCTTACAAGTTGTAATCCAACAACCACACTCAAGGTACCACTACCTTGAGATTTTACAGGAATCAATTTGTTTGAATAACTTTGTCACATAGTAGATGAATAATCACTAAAGAAAAATATCAAAATTAATTATAATAAGAGTATGAGTAATAAGTGAGCAGTAATTGATCTTGTGCTTGGTTGGTTGGCTTTGTATTGAATGCTCACGTATTTATAGTTGAACACAATTAGTGGTTGTTGTGAAGGTTCAATCTTTCCGTTAAGTATGTTCAAATTATCCGTTAGACTGATGAAACTTTTCGTTTGACATAAATTGGAGTCCTTGGAAGATTTTAAGGTTTGGTCGCTTTCGCATTACTATAACAGATCTTTACATGACATCCCTTTAGTCTTCTCGGGATTGCTTAAGGTTGGGTCGCTTTCGCTTTGCCCCAATTGACTCTTTAAACAATGTTCAATGACTTGCTCTAAAGATTGTTTGCACCTGCTCTATTTTCCATGATCATATCTAATGGTCCGACACAAAAACTTGCTTTTGCATTATTAGACGTAATCCATAATTCAAATAATCTAAAACTCATAACAAATATGTTTAGTAGTATTGAGAAGTAGTATGAGTATTAATCAAGTGTAATAAAAAAGATAAGTAGTAAATTTGAATTCTTGGGGATAAAGGTTCAGTACAGGAAGAACACACGCTCGAGTGCTGTTCCAGGTGCACTTGAGTGTGCATGTTGTCACACTCAAATGCTAATGAATGTTTTTTCTGGTAGAAGACTATTGAAAGTAATGAATTCCATTTTCTACCTAACACTCGGGTGTTGACAAAGTCAAACTCGCCACACTCAAGTGTTGATGAATTAGTGAGTGGTAGAAACCTGTTTCAAAAAGAGTTTAGAGGATAAATAAATTTAATTTCTACCAAACACTTGAGTGTTCACAAAGTCACACTTGAGTGCCACACTCGAGTGTGCCATTTGTCACACTAAGTGCTTCTCACAAATGAGACAGTACTTGATTCATCAACGACTGTCATGTACTGAACTTAGAAGTGTTTACCTTGCACTCGAGTGTTGGAGTCCACACTCGAGTGCTTACCTTGACATTTCCAAAATGAGTGCATGTGTCTGGCAAAACTTTGCAAGTGTGGAATCAATACTCGGTGTTCATTAATACACTTGAGTGTCCATCACAACACTTCCAGAAATGAAGCAGTGTTAGGAAATTTCTTAATGAGTGTTGAACTAGCACTTGAGTGTTCACTTAAGCACTCAAGTGTTCAACACAACACTTTTTACAAGAGATGCAGTGTTAGTCAAAAATACTGCAAGTGTGAGGCCAACACTTGAGTGTTCATTGAGGCACTCAAGTGTTTATCTCAGAACACTTCATATCAATTTTTCAAAACAACTTTCAGATTCGAGTTTTAGTTAAAATAATTTTGTATACTCGAGTGACTTGGATCATCAAGTCCTCTTTTCTTTTCCAAGTTTGTTATCATCAAAACTCATAAACCGAGAACTAACAAAATGGCCAATAGAATAGGGATAAGTGGAGAAGTTTCTTTTCAGAGTGGATTGTGGAATATGGAACTACGGAGGATGTGATGTATTGGAGGGTGGCTTCTGATTTTTCTTCATTGTCAAATCTTCATACAACATGATTTAGCACCATTAAGAGCATAGGATTGAGCCCTTCTAGCAAGGTTTATGGTGTTAGGAGACTTTAGAAAGAGTAAAATTCTTTGTGGGAAGTATTCTATAAGAGAATCCCAACAAATGCACTCAAAGCCAAACATAATATGACCATACCAAAAACATGCCCTTTTGAATGTCGAAGTAAAGAGAGTATTATCCATGTTTTGAGAGATTGTGAGTAGACAAAAAGAGTGTGGTTTTCTTTGACTAACCTATTATATAATTCTATATTCTTTTCTATTGATTTGTAGGATTGGTTTAGATGGAGTTTAAATCACTCCTTAGAGAATAGAAGAACATCTAGGTAGTTGTGGTACCATGCTTTTAAGCACAATATGTTGGATCCTATGAAAGAATAGATGTCGAAAAGCTTTTGAAGAATCTAATGACCAACCGGGAGCAAGAGTTTAGATGTGTCTGCATCATCTAATGAAGGGGTGGAGAATGGACGCATTGGACACCAAATCTCCCAAATACCAAACAGAGCAAATGCATGGTGGAAACATCCCACACCGGGCTTTGTATGTGTGGATGTTGATAAGTCCTGAGATAACTAGGGCCAAGTTGCTTGTGGTGGTGTCATCAAAGATCACCAAGGTAATTGAATTAGTTGATTTCAATAGAATTTAGGAATCATGACCTCAAATGCTAAAGAAATCCATGTCATCTATACTGGCCTACAAATTTGCAGACAACTATTGGTTTTGATAAGATTAGACTGCTCACTGGTTCATTAGAAGGACTTCATTTGCTTCTTGTTGACTGTAGCTTGGATCATCCTCTATATGAAGAAATAGTAAGACTAGGGTCCCTTATGTTTTCTAATTGGGACTTAGAAGTGACCAACGTATACAGGGAAGGACTTAGGTATGCAGACTCCTTGACTAAGATAACTTAGGAAATTCTTCAAGATTATTGTGAGCTAGAAATGCAACCAGCATGCAGAGTGTGCTAAACAATTATTCTCATTGGAATGTGGACTTATGCCACATGAGCCAAACAACAATGTCTAGATACTAGACTTTTGTTGTAAACTTCAAGCTTTACTTGCCTTTAGGTCCGTTTGGAATAATGGTGGTAGAAGTGACTTTTGCATCGATGGACTTTTCATGATGGATTTTTTTTTCTGATGGACTTTTCCTGATGTGATTTGTGTTTGGGATAGCGTGGCTTTTTCATGATGGGATCGGAGGAGGTGTGGCTTCACAAAAGAAGTAGGTTCGGACTTTGAAGTCCATCAAGTGTAAAGCTATCCCAAACACTCAAAAAAACAAATTTTCACTTTTGATAAGCTTCTAATGGACTTTTTTTTGCTTATGATTAATTTTCTCTAATATTTATCTAAGATTTATTAGGAGGGATTTAATACCCTTTAGTTTTTAAATAAAAAAAAAGTTAAGACTTAGCAATACGAGTTGGTTTAGTAATGCAAGGCCCCACTAGATCCCTCTAGATCTCGAGTTCAAATCCTAAAGGAGACACTTGCGTTGGGAAGGGGTAGTCACGAACCCCAAGCTAAATAATAATATAAAAAACAAATTAAAGTTAAGAGTTTGAAATTTATAAATAAAAAATTAACATTGAACTAAAAGTTATTTCTTATCTGAAATTCGAATTATTATTATTATTATTTTTTTTTGGTTATGACACACACACACAAACTCATAAAGTCACACTTTCAAAAAGGAATAAGAGAGTTTAATGGGTATCATTTGAGTTACGAGGTTAAGGTTAGATTGTTGTGTAAAAAAATTAGTATTTAGAATAAATATTTAAAATATAATATTGAGACAAAAATATTTACATATAACGACAAATTTCTTCAACTGACTAGCTCAGGGCAAAACTGTCTTAATAATATCCATGATTTTCTTAACTATTTTAGCCAAGTTTTGATTGAATCAATCAGACCGAAATCATAATTAAATTACCAAATTTGTTGATGTGATGGGATTCCTTCCTTCTTTGTTTAATCATGATTAAAAATTAATCATTTTTTGGATACCATATAAAGAATTTACTAATCTTTTAAATTGTGCACATGGATTGCATGTGCCACCGAATTCATATTTTTTTGAAAATCGATTTAAATTATTTCAAATCTGATTGTTGTCGCAATTCTTCATAACATGAATTATTAACCAAGTTATAAACATCGGTTACTTCAAAAGTCTAAAAATTTTCACATGGTGTCTGCTGATTAATATATATTAATATATATATATATATATAGAGAGAGAGAGAGAGAGAGAGAGGAGAGCTAAAGCAGTTGTGATCTGAAGAGTGCTTAATGAAGAAGTCACACCTTAACATCCTCATAAATCATATAGCATGAGATCAGTCTTTATGAAGTGGAACGATACGGAAGCAAATACTTTTTTTTTTCTTTTTTTTCCTTTTGACAAAATCTCATATATATGGTCTTAAATCAAAACATGGATAGTTTAGATTTAATAGGATTGAAGCTTGAGAGAATGATGCTTTGTTACAATAGAAAATGCATTTTATGACGGTTATTATCTGCCATATGTAACGGTTTCAAATCTTCATATCTGCAGGCACCATATATACTCCGCACAAATAAATTACAATTTCAAACTGTTAATTATCATATTCTAGATCTATTATAACGGTTATAATATAATACCCGTTATGTATTAAGATTTGACGATACCATAATATACGCATTGCTATAATAATACTTAACGGCCACCGGCCACTCATAAACAACCATAATAAATCTTGTGTATTTTGAGATTGTTTCGTTTGGGGGACCTGCTTACCTAAAGTCCCTCTCGGAAAAGAACTCCGTAAAACAATTAATGCCTTTGATGCAAAACATTTTCGTTTAGTATCTTTGCCATTCAGATTGTGCAGAACGATGGAATGAGAAGTGTCATGATTGTCCCCTCACATCCAAGTTGCTCATGTTATGCAACTAGGATCATTTTTTTTCCCCTCACATATTGCTCACGGCAATCGCTTTGAGATGTGTGAAGATTCGTGAAGCCACTTCATGATCTCATGGTCATAAGCAAGCTCAACCTTTTCAATAAATTAAAGTATACTTTTTTAGTCTTTTAAATTTATATGAGATGTATTTTTGGTCCATTAACTTTATAAAATATATTTTCAACCTTCGAATTATAACATCGTTAAGGTTGCTAACAGGATATGCTGATAGAACAAACTTAAGTGATAATTGTGTAAGCTTAAATGATGACTATGTAATCAAATGCTATTAATCTTAAATTTAAAATATGTAATTGAAAAAAAAATCTAAAAATCTAATAAAGCCTTCAATATTAAAACCTCGATTATACTAAAAACATTTAGTTTGATAATCTAAATATCAAAACCTTAATTTCATTTGTAGTGATTTGTCAATTTATTTTAGTTTAATAATATAAATATATTATATTATAAAATTAAAAATTAAATATGTTTTTTCAGTTGTACAATTATCACTTGAGTTTATTTGCATCAACATTTTCCTTTAGCAACATTAATAATGTAAGAAATATAGGACCAAATGCATATTTTATAAAGTTAAGGGACTAAAAGTATACTTTATGTAAAATTTAAATGACTAAAACTATACTTTAGTCTTTCTAATATATGTTTTTACTTTTCCTTAAACAAAATTGCTTTATTATATAAAATGCTACGGTTATAAAATTTGGAGACTAAATTTTAAGAGTTTAACTTTATTTATTTATGTTTTTGTAATAATTTATAAAGTCTTAAATTTGAATAATCATTTTTTAATCTAAAGGTTATGAGATTCTAAGTAAAAAGGGGACAGAAAGAAAAAGTAAAAAAAAAAAAAAAAAAAAAGATCAATTAAGCTAATTTGTTTTTATTTAAATATGACAAAAAGTATAAGAGAATTATTTTCGGCTAAACCCATTCAACACTTGACTAATTGAAAAAGTACCATTAGATTCCAACTATAATTATATAAATAAATAAAAAAAAATGAAAAGAAAAGAAAAGAGGGTTTGTTGTGTTGGGTAGGATGGAAGAGAATCACGGAATTGCGTGAAGGAGAGGGTGGAAGAGTAGAGCGTGGCGTTAACTATGAAAGGTCCCATTTAATTCCCATTTTTGTATTCCACTTCCTTCTTCCTTCCTCCCCCAACCCTACATAGCGGACAAATTACTCCACACTCTCACAACGAACACCCCAATCTCCCTTCCTTTTTAATTATAACTATTATTAATTTAAATACTGCTGCTACAGTATTCTGTTTTAAATATAAGACTCAGATGATATTTTTTAAAAAATATTAATTAAATTAAATAAGTTACTTAATCATATCATATATTGTTTATTATTATATTATATATCAATTTATAAATCAAATAAATTAGTTTACAAAACACGATGAGTATAAATATTTTATAGTAATTTATCTAATATCTCTAAAAAAAATAAACCAAATCATACACTATTAAGGACCGGACCAGTACTTCCCATCTTAACGACGTAGCAAACATGTAATTAGCTAATTTGGGTAGAACAAAGAAAAATGAAATTGATTAGTTAATTATAAAAAATGTGACTCAATCCTTTGAAAGACTTGTATGTAATATTAAATTATATATCATTTTATAATTTAAATAAATTAGTTTAAAAAATGATGATAAATATATTGCAATTTTATATTTTGAACGAAACACAATCTCCAACTATCTCTGTTTTTTTTTTTCAATAATCCTTTAGTCACCAGACACTTTTTCTAAATCATATTATTAAGTGCCTATTTAACTAAATAATCAGATCTGTGATTAGAATACTCCTTAGGGTGTTTTTTTTAGTAAGGCGAGAGTCAAACTCAATTCATACTGAATAAAAAAAAAAAAAAGGGATAATCACAGTAAGGTCTTTAAGGTACATAAAGAATAATAAAAAATCTAATATAAAAAAAGTCTCTAGAGATTTTTGTGGTTAGTTGTGAATGTAAAATTACTAAGTTGTCCAAGGAAAAAACGTAAAAAAAGCATAAACTAATTTCAAAAATGTTCAATTTATACGTTTGTCTGATTTGCTCACTCAGTCATCTCCTCTCCAGAGCGACGTGAAAACTTCTATATAGGATAGTGGTGGGTTAGCTGAATATTATTGTGAAATTGCCATAGCAATGCGTTATAGGCGAACTAAGGAGAATGACAAAATTTATGGATGAAATCTGAGCTCAGCCTACTTTTAAACTGATATTTTCCTTCGACTTCTAATCACTTCTATTTGTCATTAGTAATAGCTAAACCAACCAAACCAAATACAATTTAACATGTCATACACTTGTCATTAGAAACTAGCGTCATTTTTAGTATCAACAGTCTCTCTGGGACGATACCCTACTTACTATTTATTCATTTTTCGATTGGTTCACTTGCAATAAGGGAATCCGACCATCAATAGCTTATACATATGTTAACAACTTTTATTGCCTATTTTGACAACGCTAAATTTGACAACTTCAATAGTTATTGTCCCACATTCCACATCAATAGTTTATGCATATTTTAACAACCTCTTATGCCTATTTTGACAACATCAACAATTATTTTGATAACGATATTTTCATACATTAGAGAATTTTTGAAGCTTTAGTAGTTATTGTCCTAAATTTCACATCAGCTTATATATATTTTAACAACTTCTTATATCTATTTTGACAACATTATAAGTTAAAATACATATAAGTTATTGATATGAAAACTAGAGAACTTTTGACAACATGAAAAATTATTTTGACAATGACTTTTTTATACATGGAGAAATTTGTAAACTTCAATACTTCATGATCAATTTCACATCAAAAGGTAATATGTATTTTAAAAACTACTTATGCCTATTTTGACAACATAAAAAACCTTTTTGACAACGGGTTTTTGATACCTAGATCATTTATGAAACTTTAGTACTAATTTCCCCAACATGCACATTCAGTAGTTAATAGGTCTTTTAACAATATGAAAAGTCATTTTAACAATGACATTTTCATACTTGGAGAAATTTTTAAACTTTAGTACTTCATGATCAATTTCACATTAGAAGGTAATATGTTTTTAACAAGTACTTATGTCTATTTGGACAACATAAAAAACCTTTTTGTCAACGTGAAAAAAGCCTTTTTGACAACGAGTTTTTTATACCTGGAGAAATTGTGAAACTTCAGTACTAATTGTCCCAAAATGCACATTCAGTAGCTAATAGACTTTTAATAACTAATAAAGTCATTTTAACAACATGAAAGGCCACTTTGACAACGCTTTTTTGATACCTGGAGTAATTTTGAAACTTCCGTGCTTCATGATAAATTTCACATCAATAGCTAATATGTATTTTAACAATTAACTACTTATGCCTATTTTAACAACTTGTCACCATTTTGACAACGATAGTTTTATACCTGAAGAATTATTGATAGTTGAGTATTTAGTCTTAAATTTCACATCAATAGTTTATACGGGTTTTTACAACGTTCTATGCCTATTTTGACAACATAAATAGATAATGTTGATAGCTAATACTTTTTAACAACTTTTTTTTTTATAACAACTTCACAATGGGGAATTGAATCCCATGCTCTATTTTGACAACATTTTATAAGCCTATTTTGACAACTTCATGAGGTTACTTTGACAGGCGAATCAATGACAAGCATGAAGGAAGAAAGGAGCTCCTCGTGGCTATTGTTGTTAGAAGTTTGAATATGGTCTTTACATTTTGGTTTCAAGAGTCCTCATCGGAATTTGGTGCAAGATTTGGTTCATTTGCATCCTCATCGTGAATTCTCACCGACACTGTTTGATTCCTTTGACGCGGCTTTAAGATAAAATCCAAGGCTACAGGCATGTCGCCACTGCTTTATGATGTGGCGGCATCAACAAAAGGCGAGGCGTTACTGCTATTGGTGGAGGAGTTGGGCAATGCCGGCGAAGGGAGGTTGGAGATAACAAGATCGGAAGGGTCGAAGATGCATGATGAGCCTCCTTATCCTTCCTTTTCCTTGTTTATTCTTGGGGCAACTTTATCATTTCACATTAACAACTAATCACACAAAAGTCTCTGAGGACTTTTTTATGTTTATGTTTATACCTTGGACCTGATAGTGATTGTACTATTAAAAAAAAAAAAAAAAAAAAAGCTTCATTCATATTTAGAAGTAAAAACTCGGTCCACCATAATAAAATATCTCTGAGTAGCTCTAACTAGCTCTTATACTCCTCCGATCTTTAATACATAACATATTTTAAAAGTTGATTTAGTTCTAAATATAAGACATAGTTTTTATATTTATCAATTTTTTTTTTTAATTTACCTATATTGATACTCCCTTTACAGTAATCAAAGAAGAAAAGAATAAGTAGGGAATTAAGAAAATGATTATGATATTTTAACAAATACATGACATATTAACTATTTTTTAATATTTTTTAATTATAAATCAATGATTATATGAATATCATGTAAATGAGAAAGTAATTCCATCTATTGTGAAATGTTAATCAAAGCTTCCTCTCCGTCTCTGCGGGACACAATTGTCCTTTTCCATCCCCTCTCCCCCATTCTTCTTTTAAGGTTCTCTCTCTCTCTCTCTCTCTCTCTCTCTCTGGGGCTGCCTGCCTGCTCTAACTGAAAACGACTGCAAGCAACCTGTGGTCTTACCCGTGTATATTATCCGTATATGTATGTCTATATCCTCTTCTCTCTCATCTTTTTTTCTTTCCCCTTTTTTCCCATTAGAAAAATATCCCAAAAATTAAATCAAAATAATTGAATATTTTATTACTCCCAAAAATAATATTCTTATATCTTTTAAGAAATTAATTAATTATCATTCCTTTTTTATTTAATGTACAAAATCTAAAAAAAATTAATTGATTGCATATAACTTACTATGTAATCAAATTATATGCAATAAATTTGCTTTTTTAGATGTTTTTCATTAGATTTAACCATATAAAAAATATATGCTACCTCTATATAATATCTGGTTTGCAGTTTAAAACCATATTTTAAAAAAAAAAATGCGATAAGTTTCTGAAGTTTTAATTATAAATCTTAATTTGATTAAAAAAATATAAATCCTAAAAAAATCTCAAAGTCCTTTTATTTAAAATATTAGGATGAAACACCGACTCAAACCCACTGGCCACTGCTGCAGCAGATTTCTCTCTATATAAACTCATCTCCGTCCTCTTTTTCCTTTCTCTCTCCCTCTTTCCTTCCTTCCAGAATTTCTCAGTTCCACAATCTTGCTTTCTTCACCTCTCTTTCTTTCTTTTGGCCGTCGTCGATTTCATTTCTCTCACTTCCTCCTTCCAAATCCATCCAAATCCTTCTCTCTCTCCCTTCTGCTTCTTCTGGTAGTGTTTCATAAGTCTCTCTCTCTCTGTGAGAAGTGTTCTCTGGGCGCACAACAATGGTAGATCTTCAAACTGTTTGTTGCATGTGCGGTGACGTCGGCTTCCCTGACAAGCTTTTCCGTTGCCGAAAATGCCGACATCGCTCCCAACACTCGTATGTTCTCCGATCTCTCTCTAATTTGATTTTCACTTCTCTTTAGCTTAATCTCTCTTCTTGTTTCTATCGAAGAGAAGGGAGATGGACGATGATCACTGTTGAATGTTATTATTTCATGGATGAATCATTAATCTCTAAGCTTCGAGTCCTTCGATTTGATGATTTTTACCGAGTCGATTCGTTAATTGGTGTTACTTTTGCAGGTATTGTAGTAACTACTACGGTGAATTACCTGAGATCGAACTGTGCGATTGGTGCCAAAACGAGGAGAAAAGCTCCAGGAGCAGCAAGAAGCCGGCGGCGGCAACCGCCGGGAGCATCGACGTGGGTTCCACCAACCGGTCAGAATATTCCGGCAGCGAGAGAATCAAGCTGCAGCATCATGATCATCATCATCGCGAGGAGGGCGGCTGCTCCGATAAGGGGAAGAGCCCAACGCCGTCGCCGAGACCCACCACCCGCAGGTACAAGCTTCTCAAGGATGTTATGTGTTAGGAAAAAGATGAAAACTATAAGGCACCAAATATCAAGATGATGAAGAAGAAGTTTATATATATATATATATATAGGTGACTTTTTAATCTCTGCAAATGTGATGTTTAGCTTTGTTAATATGTGGTTAGCTTAATTACCAAGAGTGTGTCTGTGTATGTGTGAAAGAGAGTATTATGAGTGTTATTAGCTGCTTGTCTTTGTTTTTCAGTGGCTTTCTCAGTAATAAAACTGTGTGACTTTTTTTTTTCCCGATAGTTATCCCTATATCTTTCTCTGTACCTATATAATATTATATGGCCTATAGTTACATGATTATAGTCCTAGAATAGGAGAGATCTATATAGATTCGCACCTTAATATTTCTATCCAATACATCTCATGCAATAAAACTAGATTATTCATCAGCCTCTCACACACACATGTAATGAGTTTCACATCTTTCTCATTTGTTCCTGAGTATATATGTGGTTGTTTGTTTCTTTGACCACATAAAATCATGTTTAATGAAGAGCAAACAAAGAAACTATACCTTGTGTTTCACACTTGTTCTTTTGAATTTCTTAAATCATGGGTATGGGTTTTGCATGGAACATGTGATTTGTGAAGTGATTTCATGCATGAAAGAAACATTTAGGCAGATAAAGGATAATTAATAATATATAGAATTCTAAACGGGGACGCAAGTATTAATTATACTAACTCAACCCATAATAAAGTTTGGTTAATTTAGGATTATTAGGGTCTTGTTTAGACAAAAGTATACAGTGATAATAGAATGAAGTGGTTTAACGTTGATTTGCTTCTCCTATAACTATGTTTTAATTGGCTTCTCTTTGTAAGAGAAGTTAAATCGTTAAACATTTTTATATTTTTGTATTGATTATCATAATATTATATATATGAATCAACCGTATAGGAACCTCGTCGTATACTGTTATATATATATATATATATATATAGAGAGAGAGAGAGAGAGAGAGAGAGAGAGAGAAAATTGTATTATTCAATTATTTTTATGAATGTGAAAGATCTAGAGAGGCTTGGACGGTGGGAATTAAGCATGTTGTTTGTTTGGAGAAAAAGGAAATTAAATTTTATTTTCTGTGACAAAATTAAATGTTAATATTTCATGAATGAAATGATAGTGAGTTCTCTTCTTCTCTGGAGGAGAATTGAATGCGAAGGGTTGCTTTGAGGCCAAGGATTCATAGTACCAGAAGGGTCAGCTATAGCTTTTACAGATTCATTGAAGACCTTTAATTAATTGCGAGGCCCTCTCTATTATTATTCTCCTTCTCAAAAAAAAAAAAAAAAAAAACATTTTCTCTTTAATTCTCTCTCTTCCCCTTTTTTTTTATTTTACTGCTTCCTATATTTGTTGGCCAACTTTTACTGCTTCTTATAGATTCTATTCTTTTGATTAGTTTATTATTTATTTTTTTAAAAAAAGAGAAGTTTTCTTAAATTATTATACGAATTTATTATTCATCTTTGGTTGCAGTATATGAAAATTATGTTTATAAGTTTGATTCGATTCATATGAGCTCTATTTTTTAAAATTAATTTCTCCTCATAAAAAAATTAGTTAATTGCTACGTCCTCTCTTTCATTGCTCATATGAAGAAGACCATATCCATAAAGTCTTCAGCGGTGAAATTTTACTACTGCATGTACAAAAAAAAAAGGTTTTGGTCAACAAATACCTGAAAATTAATTAATAATATAAAATAGAAAATTTATGCCCCAACATATTATTATTTACAAGTTAAAAATATTGTGACTTATTTTTCATATTTTTTTACTGTAATATACATGGAGAAACAAGTTCAGATTAATTTTTAAATTATTAATTAACTCATTTTTTTTTCTTTTCAAAAGAATTATAATAGTAATAATTTTGAGGATTAAAAAGTAACTGATGGTGATGAGAAACTAATGGTTTATTTAGAAAATGAAAGAAATAATTGTAAAAAGGTTGGTGTCGATGTTATGGTGAAGGGTGAAGTGGGTGGATGTTTCTTGGCCATTCATTTAATTGTGTATTATTTATGAGTGAGACTTTTTGAGGGAGATATTTTTATTTTTATTTTTATTTTTATGTTTTTAAGGGTGATTTTTTAAAAAAAGAAAAAAGAAGAGGGGTGAATTAATTAATTAGGTGGTAGAATGAGAACAGTGTTGACGGGTAGAATGAGAAGTATATGAAAAGTAAAGAAGCCGATAAGGCTTCATTGCCTGTTGCTGTTTTGGCCATTTATGAGAAACCAACAAACGAAAACCCTTTTTCCTCTTTCACTCTCTCTGTCTCTGTGTGAACACAAACAACAAACAACAACAACAACAACTTCTTCCTCTGACAACCATCCAAAATTAATCCCATCATCTTATTTATTGTCAATATATCATTATCATACCAATATGTCAAGTTGTTGTACTATTTATATAATTAATCAGCTTAGTAATTGATTAGTTTTTATAATTTCATTTGAAACATGAATTTCTACGGTCATTAAGTACATATTTTGTACGTAGTATATTGTCTCTTAAGTGCTCCCCTCTGGTTGTAAATGTACATGAGCTAGTTATAAGGTTTATTTTGGTTTGAAATGCATGACCTAACTCACTTTGTGTGCCAAATATATAATTTTTCTTTGGCTAAACCCTTCTCTGAAAACATTTTATGAAATATGCTTATATGTTAGTATTTTAATCAATTAATATTTTAAATCCTATTAATTGAAAAATATTTAATCTTCTTCGATATATAAAAACCCTAAAACAGTTATGAATATTAAATATTTTTTAATTAATAGGATTTAAAATATTAATTTATTAAAATACTAACATATAAATTTGCTTGTTTAGCATTTAATTGCACATCATCACTTAAAATTGTTAAGTCAAGTATTTTTCGTTAAGTCAGACTAACGATGTTAACATATTAAAGGACCAAATGTCATGACTTTACAAACTTAAGGGACTAAAATGATACTAGAGGTAAACATAAAGGACCAAATGTAGACTTTAGCCTTTTTTCTTTTTATACTATTCTTATTGATTGCATATTTTAAAGGAGTTTTTATCAATAGGCAGTTCCAATATAAATGATATGATATTTTAAAGAAACTAACACATATTTTTTATAAATATATAACTATAATTTAACTAGTTTTTTAATCCTTGTAAATTGGTTATTTAACTCCTATAGTAGAGATGGAAAGGAGTGTAAATTTGTAGTTTCGATCTAGTAGAGATGAAGGCTGGGAAAGATAAGTAGGGTAAAATTTTGGGTAAATATTGATTTGAAATTTCATTGACAGTCATGTTGTTTTATGTCATTTCTCTACAAAGCTATATTATATGCAGGGGATATTTATCAAATCAACTCTTTTTTTTTCATTTATGTTTTCTCTTGGAATTTCCCCTCCAACTAATTAAAGGCATCATCAAGAATGTAAAGCATCAAAATTAATCTGAATCGTTTTAATATCTCAATTAAGAAATTGATATAATTGATCAATAATTATGAGGCTCTAATACCAATTATAGAACGTTGTTAAAGCTGGTAGAATTATTTTAAGACGTATATAAGTTTTTCTAAAACATAATAATACGTTAAATTCGTAATGAGTTTAAGTAAACTCAAATCATAAACTCGTAAGAGTTTAATTTTAATATTAATTAGGTATTAATTAGTGTATAATGAATAATTAAAATATAAAAAATGACAACAATTTGTATTAAATATATTTAATTTTAAATCTAAATAATTGAAATTAAATCATCAATATTCAAAATTTACCATATTTGACAAAGTAATTTCTATAAAATTAACAAGTTAACAAGTTTAAAGGTGAGTTAACCTAGATTTGTAAGTTACGAATTTATTCTCAATTTGATTTGGTAAACTTAAAAACGTAAAAATGGTAAACTCGGAGAGTCAAATCATGATTTTGACAACAAAGATAATACGTTTAATTTTTGAAAATATCTATATGTTAAAATACTAATTGATTTTAAAAACTTTGGGGTTTGTGTATATAATTCTTCCATTAAAAAATAGAAAATGAGAAAAAGATGATGGCTGAAAAAGAGAGAGATGATTTAGGCGAGGAAACTCATGAGAGAACTGAATTTCCACCATCAAGCAAGCATGTTTTTGAACTACGTTTTCAAGATCTTGAATAATAAAGATGATATTCTTAAAGTCTTTTTTTTATACAGCGGAAATGAATTCTCAAAGTCTTTTGTTGTTTGAAACAAAAATAAAATATAGGCTAAAATATATGTTTGGTCCTTCATGTTTGCCTACAGTATCATTTTAGTCCCTTAAGTTTGCAAAGTGTATGTTTGGTCCTTTAATGTTAACACCGTTAGTCGATTTAACGAAAATCATGACTCAACAATTTTAAGCGATGGATGATGCAATTAAATCGCCGACTGACATGCTTATATGTTACTATTTTAATAAATTAATATTTTAAATCATATTAATTGAAAAATATTTAATCTTCATAGACTATTTTATGGTTTTTCACGGTTTTGTGAAGATTAAATATATATATATATATATATATATATTTGTTGAAGAAGATTAAATATTTTTCAATTAATAGGATTTAAAATATTAATTTATCAAAATACTAACATATAAATATGCTTAGTCATCATTTAATTACACAAATCGCTAAAATTATTAAGTCGTATATTTTCTATTAAGTTAGACTAACGGTATTAACATTAAGGGATCAAACGTATACTTTACAAACTTAAGGGACTAGAATGATACCGAGGCAAACATGAAGGACCAAATGTATACTTTAGCCTAAAATATAATCAAACCAAATCAATAATTTAAGCCGTACTTTCTACCCATTTATCACCTTTATTTGTGCAAGTTATTAAATATAAAATGTGGATCCCATAATGTACCTGGAATTTTTTTTTTTTTTTGGCCAAAAATAATTTTCATTGAATTTGTAATATATAAATGAAATATAAAACATGGGTATATATACATTAAGCATGTTTATTTTGGTTGTAAATGTATGAGCTAGTTATAAGGTTTATTTTGGTTTGAAATGTATGACCTAACTCACTTTGTGCGCCAAATATATAATTTTTCTTTTTATACTATTCCTATTGATTGCATATTTTAAGGGAGTTTTTATCAATAGGCAGTTCCAATATAAATGATATGATATTTTTAAAGAAACTGATACATATTTTTATAAATATATAACTATAACATAACTAGTTTTTTACTCCTTGTAAATCGGTTATTTAACTCCTATAGTAGAGAAAGTACAGAACTCCTATAGTAGAGATGGAAAGGAGTGTAAATTTGTAGGTTTGGTCTAGTAGAGATGAAGGATGGGAAAGATAAGTAGGGTAAAATTTTGGGTAAATATTGATTTGAAATTTCATTAACAGTCATGTTGTTTTATGTTATTTCTCTACAAAACTATAGTGTATGCCGGGGATCGATATTTAGTTATATATCTAGTTATAAAATCAAGTCATTTTTTCATTTATATTTTCTCTTGGAATTTCCCCTCCAACAATTTAAAGGCATCATCAAGAATGTAGAGCATCAAAATTAATCTGAATCGTTTTAATATCTCAATTAAGAAATTGATATAATTGCTCAATAATTATGAGGCCCTAATACCAACTATAGAACGTTGTTAAAAGCTGGTAGAATTTTTTTAAGACATATATAAGTTTTTCTAAAACATTATAATACGTTTAATTTTTGAAAATATCTATATTTTAAAATACTAAATTACTTTTAAAAAAATTGGGGTATATGAATATAATTCTTCTATTAAAAATAGAAAATGAGAAAAAGATGCTGGCAGAGAGGGAGAGGGAGAGAGATGATTTAGGCGAGGAAACTCATGAGAGAAAACTGAATTTCCACAATCAAGCAAGCATGTGTTTTGAAATACGTTTTCAAGATCTTGAATAATAAAGATGATATTCTTAAAGTCTTTGTTTTATACAGCGGAAATGAATTCTCAGAGTCTTTCTTTATTTGACACAAAAATAAAATATAATCAAACCAAATCAAGAATTCAAGCTGCACTTCCTACTCATTTATCACCTTTATTTGTGTAAGTTATTAGATATAAAACATGGATCTCATAATGTACATGGATTTTTTTTTTTTTTTTTGGCCAAAAATAATTTTCATTGAAATTGAAATCTAAAGCATAGGTATATATAGATTAGACAAATGATTATATACATTAAATCCCTCTCTCTCTCTCTCACATTCATGCAGGCCAACCCTTTATTTTGGAATCACAGCAAATATAATATTATTAAAACTATGACATGAAATAGTGTAAGACTACATATATATTATCCGAATAAAACATCCAATCCGTTATTATTTTTTCCGGATAAAAAGTTATTTATAAATTTTGTCTCACGTAACAATTAGGGTTAAGGTGCAGATTTTAATGAACTATTACGAAGAAAGATCCGCACAAAAAACAATTGAGGGTATCAAAATTACCAATAAACAATTAACAAGTGAAAAAAAAAGTATCAAATAATTATTAAAAAAAACAACTATCACAATTACATTAAAATATGAGGTACTAACGTAGGACGGTGGCGGAAACGTTGGAGAAAAGAACCGTTAAGCCTTCTTGTTGGACAAGGCAAACACCAACAGAGATGGGATCCATGCGGCGAGTGATCGTGGCGACGAACGATTGTTGCTTGTGGCATCGGAGGGATGGAACCAGGGTGCAAGGCACGTGTCGATTGAAAGTTGTGGACTGTTGGATTTGGTTTCGATGCGTGATTCTTGCCCTGAAGCTGCATAAGGATCTTGATGAGTTTAAGCGGGTGAGTGGAACAGCCAGCAACAATGGAAGCTTTAGAGACGTCGATGTCACCGACATTGTGACAGTCAATGGAAAATGGAGATACCAAGATAGTGACGAGGTAATAGTGACAGGGTAATAGTTTGTTAGCCAATTTGCACTTTAATTGTGTTTTTTTTCACTTTTTAATTGTTTATTGGTAATTTTGGTACCCTTAATTATTTTTTGTGCCAGATGCTCCTCGGATAATAGTTCGTTGGCAAATCTGCACCTTAACTCTAAGAGTATTATCTCTCAATTTATTTGCAATGCTCAGCATATAGTTGGGATTCGAATTCAAACTCAAAACACTTGTTTAAGAGAGGAGAACTCTTACTGCGCAGACCAACTTTAGTTGATCACTAAATTTGGATTTATTAAACGAATACTTCATATTGCTTGAGCCGACAAGTGCCATTTTATTAGTTTAAATGAATTGCAAACAAATGATTGAAAACAATCTCTTAATTATTATATATCAAATAACATATAAAAACACTATGAAATAATCCAAGGCATATTAATTTGATGAGTGGCTATACAAAATTCCAACATGGTTGGATGACTTTATGAAAGTGAGAATCGAACTTCCTTTATGATCATCTCTCATGTTTTACAAAGGCCAAATATTCCACAGTATCCTCTGATGTAACAAAAAGGTTAAAGAAGAAAAGAAAGAAAGCAAAAAGCTATAGGGAGCTAGACATATCAACTTTAATCTTGTCTCTCCTTTTTCCTGCGCATTTCCTTTGTTTCTTCAGTTTCAGTCACCAACTAATGTATTTCCCTTCCTTCTTCTCTTCCATTATTATCATCATCACCATCATCACCTTCGTTTTTTCAGATTTCTATGATTCTCTACATACTACTTGGGGTGTCATCTATCAAAAAAGAAATGTAAAAAATAGTTTGAAATGGTTCAAATGCATACAAATAAAACTATTGGATGCACCGTTGATGGATATATCAAGTAGGATATGTAATCTTAAAAGTATGGCAAAGGAAATCTAAAGAGAACACTCAATGAAATTATATTGAGCGGGATCTCTAGCTAACAATTTATTGAACAATTCGGTTGTTGATATAACACAATTGTATGATCATTATAGCCGATTACACCTAATGAGATATATATGTGTGTATTTTGTGTGTGTATGTGTTGTACATCTTTTATTTTGATTCCAGATTGAGAAGAGAGCAAAGTTGATAGAATAAAGAAGACGATGACCCCAACATATATAGTGGTCTCTCTCTCATATGGTCACACATGACCTTCCTTTCTTTGCAATCAATCATGAAGACTACTCACATGCCTCTGTGTTTATGTGTTTATGTGTGTTGTGAGTTTGTGTGGGTGATTCCACATGCAAGTTCCCAGTCAACTATATTTCATTCTTCGATGCAATCATTTAAGTCAATAGCAGCCACATATTGGAAACGCACTCACCAATATTTTGATTCTCTAGATTTTGCTTTTTTATTATTACTTTTTTAAAAAGTGATTTTCTAATTATAGGGAGTACAGTTTTTTCCATTCTGATTCCTCACCTTATTTTTGCACCTAATATCCAGGTCGTTAAAATAAAACTTGAAAAAAAGCTCGATATCTTATAATAAGATGAATCTTTTCATACATACGTACGTTTAGTGCGCACGCGCGCACACATTTATGTAGCTGGTTTTGTCGTATAAACGAGCACTTTCAGCTTTTTTTCCCCCTTGGTTTCATATAGCTAGACCAAACTTATAACCACTAGATCACAATCAAAGTAGGGTTAAAAGTTAAAACGCTGGATTTATATATGTAATATACACATAATTTCAGTTGATATTCTATCAGTACGCACGTAATATTATTTGTGCATATATGGCTCAAGTAATTGTGTGGCCAAGGTTTAGATCAAAAGGCTCAGTTAAAATATACCAATAATTCATATTTTCTATTGAAATTTCTAAGTGCCAAATGATATCATTAATTTGATGTGCAGTTTATTTACAGTGTTTGATTTGCAGAGAAACCGAGCAAAACAAAATCGCTATTTTATAAGTTTTTGGTTTATTGCACTACTCTACTAAACTATATGTGTTTGCAGAACTGAAAAAAATCTGGTTCAAACCACAGTAGAATGTGGCAACTCCCTAAGATTAAAGAAACTTTTCATGCAGAAAGCAAGGATATAGAACATCATAATTATAACGATAGAACTCATCAAAACAAACGAGGAGGAAAAGACTGAATCCAATTTCAACCGCATTTGCTTGCCTTGGTATGTTGTTGTGGGCACAATCCCACTCCTTTTTTTCGTCCCTTTATAAACTCAAACTCACATCTTAATATCTGTAGTCTTTAATATAATACTTAGGTTACTAATTTATAAATATTAAGAAAATTAGTTAAATTAATTATTCATATAATATATGTTGGTTTCTCTAAACTATACCCTCTTTAATCACAATTATCCCTGGAATGAAACTCCTTTAATATATACAAATCAATAGTAATACTTTGAGTAAACAGTTAGTAGATTGATGGTTTATATTCAAGGTCAAATTCAATTCTCATCTTACTCCTATATTAGAGATTGGAGTAGTATATATATACACTAAGACTTCTCCAATATTGACTACATAACTGCAACAAAATATTAAGTTTTTAATTACCCATTAGTCTCAAATCTCTTACGAGTCACATCACTTCTCCTTGGATTTTGAATATGCATTTACTTCTGTAAACTAGATTTTGAATCCATGCAGTGAATTGAGCCTGAATTATATATTCTTGATCTGAAATAAGTTGATAATTTATTTAAATTTAGAGTATTCTTTTGAGATGTACATGCATATACATGCCTTAATTATGCACACATTTATATGTTAATAAAATAAATAAATTTATAAGATGTACAAGAGTGAGTGTGTGTTAATTGGATTAGTTAGTACAAACACGAACCTGAATTAAGCAATTAATATTTTTGAATTGAAAAGTCTAATAAGAATTAAGATATCATAAGCCAAACACAACCTAAAGCTGGTTGAAAAATAGTATTTTGTAGAGTTTAGGGACATCGTTGAAACACCGAAAGTCAATCGAAATGCTAAGAAAAACTTGGATTTAAAAAATATAATCATATGTAGGGGTTTAAACTTCTCATGTTGCATGAGAAGAAGAAGATTCCTACACACATATAAAATGGTGGGACCCACATATATATATATATATATAGGGAAAAACACTTCTCATGTTGTAGGAGAAGTGTTTTCTCATGTCATACACAAATAAAAGGTGGGACCCACATATATATAATTAACATTATATATATATGTGGGTCCCACTATTTCATGTGTGTGTAGGAATCTTCTTCTTCTTATGCAACATGACAAATTTAAATCTCATATATATAATGCTAATTGTATATATATGTGGGTCCCATCATTTCATATGTGTGTTACATGAGACTATATTTCTTCTACAACATGAGAAGTGTTTTTCCCTAATATGTATCATATTGTTCATTTACGAGAGGAAAATATATAAATACAATATAAGAGTGTATCTAGCTAGCAAATCTTAATTGCAAGCTAAATATTGAAAAGGTTCCCTAATAAAATAAAGTTATAATGGTCCACTTTGTTTCCTTTATTTGCGTTGTGAAGATCTTGGATTATACGAAATATCAATTAATTAATTACGACATTAATTAAAAAGTCAGATTTTTGTCCATGATGATGCTTCTATATATAAAAATTATAACAAAGTACTATATATTAAATTAAGTGAAATAAGCATGAGGATGGCCTATTCTTGTGGTCAAGCGGTAACATCAATTTAATTATTTCTTGAAAATGTCACCAAGTAGTCTACACAATGGGATGAAACTTCGTATATATAATCATAAAAGGAACGACCAAGACCTAGAGACCTGTGTGTATATATATAGTAGACACACTCAGATTTCTAGATTATGATGATTGTCATCTAGAAACATTATTATTATATTAGAACCATGTTTTCATGTTTTTCCCCCACAACATATCATCAGTTTAGTAGATACAGAGCGGCCAATCTATATATAGTTTTCTCCCTGAAATATTTTTGTTAAGATTTGAAAATTTAATCATAATTAAAAGAAGGGTAAAGGATTTCTCCAGTCACTGGAGATAGAGTTATCTTCAGTGACCCCAAAACTACGTCGTTTTGGATTAATGAAAGGTGTTTCTGTAATTTTATTTATTTTTTAATCATATAAATTTTACCGAAACACCCTTCCTTAATTCACCTAAAATTACTAACAAACCCTTCATTAATTCAAAACGACGTAGTTTTGGGGTCACCTGGAGATAACTCTATCTCCAATAACGGAGAAATACTTTCCCCTTAAAAGAAATCGATTCCTTTTTACTCCATCCAACGCTGATTGCAAGTTTTATTTTTAGTTATGAGATTTGTGTGAAATAAATTAAGCATGCATGCTTTTGACCACATATAAAAATTAAAGAAATTTGATTCATAGTTTCGTGGAAGTATTCTTTAGTGGTGTGTAACCTATGTGCAATTTTTCATAACAAAAGTCATTTGCAATGTAACACACAACTAAAGAAGAATTGCAACTACTCAAATTCTTGTACTTTTAGTTAGTAAAATTTTTAAACAAGTACTTTTAAAACGACTTTTTCAAAGTACATCATATGAATTTTACTTTGCTAAAATTATTAATTTTTATTGTTAGATTTTTAAAATTTACAAACACTTCACTTAAAAAAAATGTTGGTGTTAGTTTTACAATATGGGATAGGATATTGTCATTATCATTTTTTGTCACTACCAATATCGCTACCACTTTTTCACCGTTAGATCGAATCTCATCAACCTTTATCATTTTTCTCTCTTATTGAGATTCTAATCTAACAATGAAAAAGTGGTAGTGACATTGTTAGTGACAAAAAATGGTAGTGACAATATTCTATCCCTTATAATATATCTTTTCTCCGATGGAAAGTTTTAAAATATACTTCAAATACTCATCATTGCTTTATTTTTTTTCAATTACAGAGGCATGCTTTAGTTTTAAAATTCACTCAAAATCGATCTTGAAAATAAAAATAGATTATCCAGAGACCTCGCCTGAATTTTTTTGGAAGTGCAAAAGTAGGAAAAACATAATAAATGTTTATACAATAGGAACAAAATGTAAATATTTATGTAACTAATTTCATATTTATGTTAAGACAAATTTAAATTTTAAAAATAAAATTATTAAGATTTGTTTATGTCTATCAAACTTACTAAATTCCATAGTTTAAAAGTTAAAAAATTTGTACAATTTTTTAAAAGTTGAGAAAACTGTATACTTCATTACTTCATGTGTTCTTACAGCAAAGTCTCTTATAATTGAATATTTTTTATTTCTTGTAATAGAACCAGAAAAGTATTCGGTGGTCAGTGTCTTGATTTTATCATTTTCAAGTTTCTATGCAATTGTTGTGTCTTTCAGTCTCTGCATTTAGATGTGTGAATTGAGCATATTGAGGGTAGAGAGTGATATGGCCGGTTCCTAAATTTTAAGGTACATGAACTTTACTTGTATTAATAATTATTAAGATTATTGAATAATCCAATAAAGTGATTTTCAACGTATTGAAGTTAGGATCACCTCTATCTTTTCATTTGCCTTTGTCTGGAAAAAGTTTATGAAGAATAATAAGTTTTTCTCCTATTACTATTAGTTATTGAATGAATTACAGGGGCTGCTATATGACCCATATAGAAAAAAGGAGGAGGAGAGAGCTAACGGTACATGTCAAAATTTAATAATATCGAAGTTGTAATTGGGCTTTTTTCCATGTTATTTATGAAGTACTATTTTTTAACAATAAGACAATATTATTTGTCTCAGTTGGAGAAAGATAAAGAATATACTACCCAAAAAAAAAACAACACATCTTAGTAGTAGTTCAAAAAAACCGCTATAAATATAAGGATTTGTAGCAAACAGCAAATTGCTTCAAATTTGTAACAATATGACTTGTATCAAATGGCGTGCTAGTTAGTCTTGATAATTTATATTAGTTAGCTCATATAAACTGCGACAAAATGTGACCCCAAGCTGGTGCCACAATTTGTAGTAGTTAGATTAGATAAACCACGACACATTTGTAGTGGTTATTTGAAGCAGTTGGAGGCACTAACCGCTCTAGAGACAAAAGGTCAAAGAGCAAGGTAGGGTTTCGTAATTTGTAGTGGTTAATTTATAGCAATTGGAGGCAATAATCATTACTAAAAACAAAAGGTCACTGGTTTGTAGCGATTCCTATGAACCAGCACAAAGTGTCATGTTAACTGAGGTGATTTGTAGCGGTTGGCTATATAAAGGCCGCCACCCCTCATTTCACCACTTTTGGCAAAATCATTCCCTATGCGCTCTGTGAGAAGTTTTCATTAGATCTGAGTTATGCTTGAAGTTTTAAGGAGCTAGGCAATCAAGGTTTATAAGATATTGAATTTTTCTTTTATATTGTTTGGTTTTGTGTGATTATATTATTATAATATTGTAATATTATAAATTAGTAATATGGGTTATATTTATTTTATAACTATTTATTATAATTTTTTATAGATATTGGTTAGGTGTGACTTGTAATTTATTTTTAATATCATCATGATGTACATTTTTAATTGGTTAACTGAGAAATTATAGTAAATTATATTTGTATTAATTTTCTTATTCGAAAAAAGTTCTTCTAATTTGAAAAGTGAATAATTGTATTTAATAATGTCTTCCAAGAGAGGCAAGGGGAAAGGGGATGCAGTAGATGAGCGTCTCTCTAAACGACTTGTTCAGTAGGGGGATAGTAGTCATGGCAAAGAGCACCCCATGGGGCCACAGGACCCTACGCCACCACAGCAAGTGACCCAACCAAAGGTGCCTATTCCATTAGAGGTGGTTGACATTAGAGTCAGTGACTATAAGGAGGAGCATGATAAATATTTTGGTGCACGAGGTAGAGCGGTTCCTTGACATCGAGGAGGCAAGGGATTAGAATCACCCACGACAGTCATGTTCATGATCAGCTGCATTTGATGTGTTGGTTTAGGGTAAGTAATTGTTGTAATAAAATAATATTATAATTAAGTGTTTAAATTTGAAAAATTTGTGATCAATTGTACAGATGAACAAGAGAACATCACTAATAGGAGACTGGACATGGCCACTACAAATTAGCTCGACCGGGGGATACATTTAGTAAGGTGATTTTTCTCTCTCTCAAATCTTGATTTCATTTAATTTTATTTTGCTTCTTCATATAATTCTTATACTAATTTTGTTTTTCCTTCTACATAAATTCGTGAATGCTTCCTTCCTCGACGTTTTCAACATTCCTACTATAAACAAATATATCTCTTCATCTTCAAATTTAATTTCATAAAGTAAAGAACCTAAATCATTATTACCTATACCTTATGTTTTTAAATCTTAAATATAATATTCATAATTATCTAACTTAATTTAATAGTTCTAATTATTATCTTTTAAAGTGTTATTTATTATACAACCTTTCAAAATAATATTAGAAAAATACATCTAAAAAAATTCACGTAATTTTTTTAATTTATGCAACAACATTTAGTAGTTGTTGCCCAACCGCTATGCCAATTGCTTTGGACAACAATACAGTTATGTAATTGAGTCGGACATACAAATGTTTATGTAATTTGTCTTGGAAAATCATCACTAGTGCAAAAAATTTTAAAATTATTTTTTTTATAAAGGCAAGCTGAGCTTGATTACAAAACACTAATTCTAAGTAGTGCTAGACAACCATATAATACAAGCAGATAATTATTCGAACGTAGCAACATTCTTCCTATTGTGGTCCTCCATCCCTACAAATCGAACTAGTCAGTTGCTGGTAGTGTTGTATACCAATGGAGAAATAAAAAAAAAAAAAAAAGTAAAAAAAAGAAGAAGAAGAAGATAAATTAGACGAAACCATCGGTATCAATACTATTTCATTGGAATCATGATGTCCCTCACGAGTCAAAAAATCAGCACATCAAAAAAAATGTATCTTAGTGTTTGGAGTAGCGGAAGCAGATTATCTCAGTATCCTTCCCTTCTCATCCCTCAGTATCTTTTAATCTGGACCGTCCAAAAATGAATCTAACGTCCAAAGAGAGACTTTTAAATTTTTTATATTCACCGCATACGGTATTTTTTACCACATGTGGTTTTTTGACATTAATGATTCTAGACTCTTAGATTAACTTTTGGACAGCTCATATGCAAAGATACTGAGGGATATTGAAGGAAGCAATTTTGAGAGAATCCGGACCCGTGGAGTAGCTTCACAATCCATTCATCATAAATAAAGTCTCTAATCTCCATAATGACTGGTCGTACTGGGTGATCCGGGTCACAATTCCTCATTAATTAGGAGATTAAAAGCATCCAATGAATCAGTGAACCTCACAATGTTAAGAAGCTGCAGCTACTTAGACAAATTCAGATGTCCAGCAATTCAGTTTTTATTACAATAAAAAATGGTTTAGCCCAAGGTCACCCACTATTTGGTGATATTTATAAATTCAGAGTGGGCTAAATGATTTTTTATTTGGTGATATTGATTTTCGTAAAACAATTCGAACAAGTTGTACTTTTTTTTTTTTTTTTTGGTAAATAACAAGTTGTACTTTTTTACAAAGAAATGGAAAAACTTGAAAGGAAAGTAGTTGGTAAGTCCACTAGTCCACATTCATTGAGCACAAAAATTATGTGGATAAGGGCTGTTTTGTTTTTTTGTTTGGGGGTTCGGGGTCACGAATATGTAAAGCCCAAATAACTAAAATAACAATTGCCAGTAATTTTTTTTTCTCTTACCAAACATGCACATGGATTTTTTTTGTTTGTTTAATTTTTAATATTCTATCGGTATCCATCTATGAGGAAATCCAATTTAAGACACGAGCAGTGAGCATTTCTCTTAATGAGTTTTTTTTTTTTTTTTTTTTTTTGGCCAGCCTCTTAATGGGAATTCAAATCTTGATTTATCACAATACTAGTCATTTTCGTTAAATTTAACCCATGTTGGTCATGCATACAGAATAGTGGACTAGCTAACTTTTTTTTTTTTTTTTTTTTTTTTTTTTTTTTTTTTTTTATGGTTAAGTAGTAAATTTGTTTCGAAAGTTTTTATTTAAGGAGCAATGTTACCTTAGAAATTTTGTGTGTGTCAATGTTACCCCAAAAGTTTTAAAATGTAACAATGTTGCCCATTTTTATTAAAAAGTTCACGGTTAATATTAATTTTTAAACGGTAACATTAGTTTTTAAACGGAATATGGAAAAATTGTTATGTTAAAACTTCTGAGACAACATTAACACACAAAAAACTTCTATGACAACATTGTTCTTGGGTCTATACTTTCAGGGCAAATTTACTATATATATATATATATATATCTATATCTGTGTGTGTATGTGTTTTTCCACCACAAATTCCTATCCCTCAATCTCAATAACATTTCCCTCCAAAATATGTCTATCTCAAATTCATCTTCAAAAGAAAAAAAAAAATTGTTTCAGTTAAATATAAATAATTCATTCAATATATTGACATTTCATAATTATAAAGAACTCGAACTAAAACCTTTAAGAATTCCCATGTATTACACTAATATTAATTGTAAACCAAAACCAAAAAGTAACCCAAACCTAAGTCTAATCCATTCATTAAAACCTGAACCAAAACTCTCTCAAAACGACAATTAATCTGATACACTTTACGTACACAAATATAAAATCAGTTAAAAATATTATAATGAAAAATCATGTTACACATTCACCAATTATACATGACTTTGTCGGTAAACACATTAATCTCTAATCTATAATTTCTATACACTATTCTGCTTTATATTTCACCCACCACCATCATATTTGTGTATATGTATATATAGTATCTCTCTCCCTATATATATTCCAATGTTCTTAAAAAAAAAAAAAAAAAAAAAAAAAAACTATAGACATAAAAAAAATTCTGAACTAAAGAAAACATGATGAAACAGCCCAGAAAGATCCTCAAAGATTTGCTTCCCACCAAATCGGAAGCTTCATTGGCAGACATATCAGATTCTAAAGACGACTCGTATTTAAAATTAGGGTTTGATCCATAAAGCGACTGAACTCCTTTAATGTCGTCCATGTTCAGTTCTGCTCTCTTATCTCTTGGCTTCAAACTTGGATACATCACAGCCTCTTTCATTGTGCTATGAGATAACCCTAACAAATGCCCAATCTCATGCGTTGCCACCGACTCCAAATCCACCGCCACTGGTGATTTCTCCGACCGGAAATTCACTGCCCACGTCTCGGCCGCGTCCAGGTGGAGCCTCCCGCTCTCTGGCGAGAATGAATGAGCCAGCACTCCAAGTATGCCGTCGAATGGCTCTCCGTCTCCATGGTCGCCACTGTAAAAACCGATCTTGATATCTGCGAAAGCGTAGTCTTCAGCCTCCACGAAACTCACCGGAATCACCGAAGCCCACCTCGAGAACGCTCGTTTAAACGCTTCTCTTATCTCCCTTAAGCTCAGGTTCCGAATTATGTTCTCCGGCGAGATAGCGTATGTGAGAGTCATTGGCATCGAACGTGCCCATCGTGGTTTTCCGGGAAAATACATGAAATTTTTTGTAGAATGCAAGCCATTATGATGATTATGACCATGCACCATGTCTGGCACTCCGCATCTGGGTGTCACGATCTGGTTGAGTGTGTCTGAGTCGAGCCTGCCGGTGACGACGAGGCCGAGGTTCTGTTGGTATTGAACAAGTGCCAACTCAAATCCCTCGTCGAAATCATCAGACAAACTAGTAATGTTCTGCAATGGAAGATAGCCAAAATGTGAAAAGTATCTTTTGATATGTGAAATCCCAGTGATGTGGCTGCCTCTTGAAGCTTGGACAAAGCGTTGGAAGCTTCGTTCGTCGGAAATGGAGATTGTTGTGGTTATTGAAGCAGCGAACGACAAGTGGTGGTGTTGTAGAGTTCTTGAGAGAATGCATTGTAATGGCGAAGCGAAGAAGATGAAGAAGAAGAAGAAGAAGAAGAAGGAAGAGGAGCGAGAGTAGGGGTAGAGAGAGAAGAACATGATGGGGTTTCAGTGAGTATTGGTGGGTTTAGGTTTGAAGGATATGAAGAAGAAAGCTTTGATTTAAAGCGATATATATATAAAGAGTCAACAATGATAACTAGAATTAGTTAATAGTTAATGCATGATTACGTTATGGTGAGTTTGAAGCATTTTGGATATAAGGTATATTATGAGTAATTATATATAAATGATGAATACTAATGGAAAGAAATGTCACTATAGTTTAGTTGTCCCTTATCACTTAAAGGTCATCATTACTTTTGACTAATCCTGCATTATTGAATGATTTAATACATTTAAATTATTAAATTCTAGGATTTCTTCTTACGTACTTAAAACAATTTTAAAAAAAGGTTAAATTGTTTATTACTCATGAGCTAATGATTTTGACCAAAAAGAATGAAAATGATAAATTATATAAAATCCCTTTAAACTTTGTATGATATATATAAACAAACTTTCTAACATCTGAAACTTTTACAGTTATACCCATAGCTCCCATACTTTTAGTTTTGATGATCATTTATCTATAATTGATTAAAATATATAGGTTCATCTATATATAATTTCAAGTTTGACGTGGTTATATTATATGAATATGAAAATAAAACTTAAGGGGTATAAAAATTGATTATCCGGAGTAAATCTGCATAGACTTAAAAATATAGGACGTTATCAAGTTTTAGAGGATAAGGAGCTTACTTGTATAAAGTTTTATGATAATAGAATATTTGAGCAAGGGACAAAGAAAAATGAGCAAGGGACCAATACAAAATGAAAACAGTGTCAAATATATATCTCATAATATTTCCAGCAATTGGACGTAATATTAAAAAATTAAAGAATAAGATTAAGGAATTATTATCATTAGATTGTTGCCACCATATTTTAAAAGAAAATCATTATCAAGGAAATGTTTGACCCCGGAAAGAAAATGAATATTGCTTGAATCGGGAATCTTCTATGGTTATAAGTTTCAATAATAAATTATTAATCAGCAATAACAAATTGAAGTTTTATTTTCTTGAAGAAGAGAAAGTTAAAGAGAAGAGGATAAACTTGACAAATGTGTGCCACCTTGTCACCTAAATGCTTTAAAAAGGAAGTAACTTAGGAATAAAACAAATTCACTTGAAAGAAGTTCTAAGTAACTAGCTAGTGTTAAAGTAAGAAGTTGGCCAGTCTTGTGGATATAAAGCGCTTAAACATAAATAAAATTTATTATTTTGAAACCCTAAATTACATAATATATTGAAGAAGTCAAACTTTAAAATCATTTCAATGAAATGAGAGCCATAAACTAGCCTATTTTTTCTTAATTATAATTTGAATATTTTCTTAAATCCTTCAAAAAAAAAATTCTTCTTAAGTTATCCTAATATAGATATTTTTATTTTATTTTTGGAAAAACCAAAGCACATGGTTTTCTCTACTATTGACCGTTCCAGGTTCACATTCCATTGAATTGTAAGCAGGAGAAGTTCTCCTAATCAACATTATTATATCTTTTTAATGCTAGAAACAATTATGTTAGAACACAATTGGGCATTGGATATGTGTATCTCTCCCAACAAAAATTTGAACGTTGGTTCATGATGTCCAGTGGGTTTTCCCTTTTGCTAGATACAACTTTCGCTACATTATTCATAGCGTGTCAAGTCCTACTACTTATTTCAATAAATTTTCTTAATTCATAAAAAATCAAATTAAATATTTAATTATAATAACTAAACATTCTTAACTACTCTCTCTATGTAGAAACTAGTTATGAGATTTATTTTGGTTTGAATATAAGATATCAGTTTATTTTGTCTTTCAAATTTATAATTTTTTTTGCCGAATTATTCCTATATATTATAGGAGGTTTTCATCAAGGGTAATTCCAACACAGATGATTTTATAAGATATTTTAATGAAATTGACACACATTTTTTTTTTTTTATAAATAACTAATTTAACTAATTTTCATAATTCTTGTAAATTAAATATCTAGTTCATACATTTAGAATAAGAGTGGGTATATATATATTTTTTTTTAAAAAAAAAAAAATTGTGGTAGGGGAGAAAGTGGATAGTCTAATTGTGTGAGACACCAAAAAGTAAGTAGTTTTCTCTTGAAGAATAGGGAAGTCTCTCTCAGTCTGACAATGAAGGTAGTTGCATTTCATCATTATTTTGGTAGGGTAATAAACGTAGTGATGACTCAAACCTCTTAAAACCTAACGCTAGCGATCATAGAAGAGACCTTTTATATCTTTCAACTTAAAGATGACTCCAATGTTTTATACTCCAGTTGCTTTCAAAATTCAAAAACTATATATATATATATATATATATATATATATCTATCTATCTAGATATGCGTGTGTCTATATATATATATATATGATACAAAAGAAAGTCATATAAACAAAATGATAAAGAATTATTATAATAGATATAAAGATGATATATGACATGGGCTTAAAATCATATTGTTTACGTTGTTTAATTTTTCAAAACATTTAAGTAAAAATATATGAATATAAGGGAATTAATTTTTTTATATACATTTTATTCAGTAGTTGATGTTATTAACTTATTGGGTTCTCTTCCAATACATATTTCCACAATTCAGAGAGGAGAAAATAACAAACAAAAGAGAGTTCATAAAAAATAACAAACAAAAATAAAGAAGATAAGTTCGCAGTGAAATTGACCTCATAACCGAAGAGGAACCCACACCATAGTTTGTTGCCAGACATTATATAACGAAGTTTCATTTCTATGAAAATAGATATAATATGCATATATGCTTATTCTTCTTTATGAGGAACCCACACCACAGTTTCAATTCATATATGCATGCTTACTCCCATTATTGAGTCCAAAATACTCAACTTGATAACATCATATATTAGATAATTTCACACACACACACACACAAAAGAAAGTAGATATAATATAACAAGGGTATTTGTTTCCATTCAATTATATATATTGTTGGATTTTAGGATCTAAATCCCATAGGTTATGAATAAGAAGTCCCAATGGTTCACCACCGCCGGTCACGTCGGTTCGCCAACGGGTATCCATCTGATCAATTTTCCGTCATCTATAAATAGGATGTGCTAGTGACAAAAAATCCTAGATATAGAAAAACTAGATCTAAAATTAATCATAAACATTCTTCTCTGCATATTACATCTGTAGACATAGTCTGTGCGATTCTGAAAGTAGACTCGTTGGATTCGCTTGGGCTTCAGATTGAGAGAGCCATCTTTCTGAAGACGAATAATCCGCTCTATCCTGGGAGACAATTGCTCATCATCCTTGGGCATCCGTATTGAGGGAGCAAAATTGTCTTAAGGACACACGAAAGTTGGGTCCAGATTTCTT
The DNA here is from genome assembly GCA_019022655.1 of Acacia acuminata. NCBI lineage: Eukaryota > Viridiplantae > Streptophyta > Magnoliopsida > Fabales > Fabaceae > Acacia > Acacia acuminata. The sequence goes on along the minus strand of JAFJYI010000322.1, from coordinate 692,825 downwards.
CATAGTTCATTACCATATTCGGCAGTCTTGTGAGTTTTTTACTAGTTTTCTTCTTAGTACAGTACTATCATATGTTTACAGATTATACATATTAATTACACAAATTCTTATTTTAGTGATATTTCTATCTTGAAAGTATTTTCACCAACATATATAAGATTACATAACTATATATTCTTCTTTTAGACAATATGCCGGACACTTTCATACTCAAAATGAATCCATACATTATTTTTACTTTAAACAATTAATTTACTTTTGCGTATTTTATATGATTTCAAAATTATATGAAAAACAAGTAAATTTATATGAAAGCAGAATTGGAATCGCAAATGTAAAATCCCAAAAATTATACTCATGTGCCTGTAGGTGTAAAGTAGAATTTAGAATTAGCCAAAGTATTAAAAATCGGGTTGGTCAATAAACAGATCGAAGTAGTGGTTCTAGGGTTAGAGGGTCAAATATTTACTAATTAAAAAATATATTTTAAATAAAATGCATAAAAGCACCTAGCAAGAACACATATATAGTATATGTTATAGTAATATATTTAAATATAATCAATATAAAAAGGACTAGAGATACAGGTTTTTAAATATTATTGATTTTCTTTCATCTCCTTTTCTATTTTCCTTCTTTTCTTCCTCTTATTTCTTCTTTTTTTTTTTCCTCAATAAACTTCTTTCTTCTTGAAGTTACTGCATTTAATGTGTATTTTGAACAGTTTTTTCTTTAACAAAAAAGTGATGCGGGTTAGCCCCCAACCCAACTGGTTCACCTGGGTTAGAATAGGTCACTCTTATTCTAATTTCTCTACTCACCTAGACCAAACAAGTGGCTTGGTCACTCCAGCCGATCCGGTCCGAGTTTTAAAACTATGGAATTAGCTCATATTTTTGCTTGATTATATGTTATAAATGACTTAAGTATCTTACTAAGATTCTCCTGAATCTCCCTTCCTAGCCTCTATTGATCACTAATAATCAAGGTTCTAAAACCCGGACGGTGGCCCGAACCGGTCGGGGTTAGGTTAAGCGTTAGTGGGTCAAACCAGAGTCAGCCCGGAGTCAACCCGGGCTAGACCGGTGAGATATAAAAAAATTAGAAAATAATTAATTTCTTATCACATCAACCTAAATTTCACATACTATATATCATTTCAATACTTTAGATCAGTAGTAAAATAACCATATACTTCAATACTTGTGACATATTTAGATATACTTGTGACATATTCAGATATTCAAATTAGATTGTCTTTTATAAAAAAAAGAAAAGAAAAAAAGAATACTGGAACCGGGTTGACCCTTGTAACCCGGCCGGTTTCCACGGTCGATCCGGTTTTGCACAAACCAAACCGAGCCGGTTTCAGGCGGTTGGCGGTTCGATCTGAACAGGCCAGTCCGGTCCGGTTTCACAAACCATGCTAATAATGCCAGATGAAGGTACAAGCAAGCAAGAGCAAAGAGAAGTGGCAATATAAATTAAGCATGAGAATAACGGTCATATGTGTAACTGTTATCTCAACAAGCTGGGCACGGATTGGATTTGGTTCCCTATCCACTTCCTGAATTGGAAGAAGGTTCCCTTGATGCCGAAGGATGTAGTGTGGGACGAGGTTGTAAAGGTAACCAATTTAAATTATTGAATCAAATGTAGATAGTTATATTTTTTTTTTGTAATTTTATTTAATTTTTACGGATTTATTTAAATTTGTGTTATAGGATAGGATTGTCATGTGAAAAAATAGGAAGCAATACATCTTGTGTAATACCCCAGATTATTAATAATAATAGCAATAATATAGTAATAGTAAAATTTAGAATTTAATAATGTTGGTATTGTTATATAACCTATTAACGAGTTGGTAATAGTTAAAGAGGCCAGCCCATAGCTAAACTCTAATTTTAAATTATAAACAGAGGCCTAACCTAACCCTAGCTAATGCTCAATACTCCTCTTATCCTCTACTACTTCATCTATTCTTACTCTGCATCAAATTATTCTTCTAGGAGATTAGCAAAAATGGAGACCAGGTAATCCTAATCCCTAGAACAATATGAATTAATTGTTACATGCCGATCTTGATTTTTCTGAAAAACACTTAAATATGTCGCTGCATTTCTATATTTATATATATGTTTTCCTTTTCAGTTAGCGTGAATTACCTTATGAAAACAATATGCCATACCTTCTTGTATACAAATATATTTCTCCTTCCTGATTTGCATGATTAACTTTTGCAAAGCCATTTACCGTTTTCATGGTTCGTGAACATACCTATACATCTTTTGCTTTTTTTGGTGCTTCGGTTTTATGATTTAAAACATATATATCCTTTCATTAATATATATATATATATATATAATACATGTACGTCTTTTGCTTTGGATGCTTTGGTTTTTGTGATTGAAACATATATATATATATATATATCCTTTCGTTAATATATATAATACCTGTACATTTTTTTGCTTTGGGTGCTTCGGTTTTTGTGATTGAAACATGTATATGTGCCTTTCATTAATATATATATATATATATCCTTTTTAATTTGTTCAATCCGCACCTATGTTAAAATATATACATGTACTCTTTTTAAATGGTTTTGGCCTTAGGTTTTCGTAATTGACAAATAGCAGTATATATATTCGGTTTGGTTTCTGTAAATTTGAGAAATCCATTTTGTGTGTGATTGAAATAATTTAATCGTGGGAGGATAGCTTTGGGATGGTACCTCCTAAAGTGATGAACACAACCTTAGGCTTTATGCATCCGATATATTATATGATGTGAACAAATATTATCCATTCTTCCCAAAGTGGTGTTTGGCAGGGTTTATTGGGACACTAGTAGCAACTTTGGGAATAGGTGTGCACATTAGGAAGAGATGTTTTATGGCTAATTTAATTATTTGTGACGCGAGTTTCCACAGTCACGGGGTAGGCGCGGCGTTTCCCGAGTCTACCATGGTTTTCTTCCCACTAATTAAGCTTAATAAAGAATAACGAAATTGCTAGGTACGCGACCCGGGTCGGATTCGGATTAGTTAGGGCGAAGCTCTGGATACCGGATGGGCAACCGAAAAAAAAAGAATAACGAAATTGACATTTTTCTTTTGGTTATATATGAATGATATTTTTATGTAAATATTTTATTTTCACTATATTATCTTTGTTTTGATTATGATTACCGCTTTGCTAATTTTTGTGCTTATGTGGCTATGATGATCCTTCAGGGGAGCATATTTTCAGTGAAACAGGTTCCAAAGGTTGGGGCTAGTAGAGAGAAGTGAGGAAGAACATTTAGTTAATTCTAGCTAGTTTTTTTTTTAATCCTTTTTATACTTTGAATAAAACATATTTATTTAAGTTTTGGATTTATGTTAATGTAATAAGTTAGCCTTGCACTTGTCTCGGTACAAGTGTGACGATAACACTTCCCAAATTTGGTTATTTTAAATTTCAGTGATTATTCATAAAAATTATTGCAATTTTATGTTATTATAATTGTTAGAAATTTGGGGTGTTACAAAATGGTATTAGAGCCAGGTTTCGATCCTAGAACCTATGCGTTATGTAACACCCCCAAATTTCTAACAATTATAATTTTTTGTACAAAATAATAGATTCAACACTAATATTTTCTCCACACATTTTTTGCGGGGATGACGACTAAGAATGATTAAAAAAAAATATAACTTTCGTTCTTGTAAAGCTCAATTTATATTTTCTAAAGGAAAAAATCCCATTGATATTTGTAGAGGTTCCTAACCGCTACAAAATACCCAAAAAAAGCTACAAACAGGAATCGCTATAAATACTATTACATAAACAGCTACAAACTGTAAGAATCGGTTGAACCCAAGAGGGGGTGAATTGGGTGAAGATTAAAAACTTGAAACTTTGAAAATCTTTTCGCGTCTTCTAAATTAACAGTTAGATATTCAAATAAACATATACTGGAAATATAAGAGAAAAGGGAAGAGAATATGCAAATTGTGATTTATACTGGTTCGGCCCAATCCTTGACCTACGTCCAGTCCCCAAGCTCCACTTGAGATTTTCAATCCACTATTCTCTTGTTTAATCCAGGCACAAGAGAAGCCTCACAAGTTCACCCAGGCACTTGTGAAGCTGAATTTCTCACCGAGATATATCCCCTTACGCACTGTAAGGATACAATCAGTTTCCCACTCAAGATCACTCAATCTTGAGTAACTCTCACATAAAATGATTACAATGAATCTTCTCTCTTAGAAGTGAATAAGATTAACACTGAAGTACATAATCGATCATCTCACTCTCTACTGTAAACTATATAAATATTGAGAAACTAAGAGTGTACGAGTTAAGCGTGTATTGACATATCGACGGTTAAGTAGTAAAATCATTTCATTGGCTTCATCGAATATTCATCAATCATCACTCCTTTCGGTTTGAAGACTTCGCAATTTCTAGGCATTTGTGTTTCGACCGTTGCGAGCATTCGACTGTTGGAGATTTGTTGGAAGTAGCCGTTGAAGCTTTTATTACTTTTTGTCCATTGAGCTCTAATCTAACTTTAATCATAGAATGTTTAACGTTGGCTTTGTTAATGCTCCGTCTTGAGTGTTGTATTAATGGCCATTGTGAAGATTCAAGATTTTCGTTAGAATGTTCAAACTATCTGTTAGACTCAGAAGCTTTCCTCTATTTTCTAGCGTAGCATTTAATGTTGTTTGACACACAAATTGCTTTATCTCAATTTGGTGTTAATCCATAACTTAATCATCTAAAACTCATTAGCAAACTGATTAAAAGTAACTAGGAATAATGATGAGTGATGATATGAAGAAATGAAATCACAATCAATCATTTTGGATTTACGAAGACGGTGATTTTGAAATCAAAGAAGTTTAACTTCTAGTTAAAATGAAGTTTCCTTGAGTTAAACTAACTCGAGGTAGGAATAAATATGACTCGAGGCAATTTCTAAATGATACAGAGAAAGTTAACTTGATATGTTGAATAGAGAGAGTAAAGTTGACTTTCAAGAATGACTTGAGGCAAAAACATGATTCTATCGTAAGTCAAAATTACTTGAGTCAAAGTGACTTGAGGCAAAGCATGGTTTTTATCGCAAGTTAAAATGTATTAGAGAAAGAGTGCCTAGAGTCAAAATGACTTGATTCAAGATGACTTGAGGAAAAATGTGGTTTTGAAACAAATGAGCTCAAGTGAAGATAACTCGAGGCAAACCAATTTTAACTCGAGGTAAATATTTTTCAAACTAATTAACTTCAAGTTAAACTTGATCTAACTCGAGGCAATTGAAGTTAAAAACATTTTTCTTCAAAAACTTGAAGCATATGACCCGAGGTAACAAACAATACTTACCTGGACATCAAGTATGTATCGAGAATATTTTATCAGTGTCTTTCACTCAAGTTAGTTAAATTCTGACTCGAGACAATTATACAAACAATGAATTCAACGACAGTTCCATGCATGTGCTCTCCTTGTTGGCCTCAGAACTCTCCTCTGCTCTCTCCCTGGCTTCACCGGGATCCTTAGCCGGGTTGTCACATCAACATCAAGTAAAATTATTTGCAAAGGCTTATCTCAACAAGTAAGTGTCGGACCATACCGGTCGCCATAATTGAAGCACAATCCGAGTTCTTGCATCTCAGCAAAATCTGTTCGATCTCAGTATTGAATAGCCGATGTAATTTGCTTACCGACATGTCATCTCGGCATCAGATAGCCGGATTACTTTGCTTGCCGACATACCATCTTGGCATCGGATAGCCGGTATATTTTGCTTGCTGAGTGAATTTTCCATCTCGGATAGCCGGTGTAATTTGCTTGTGCTCTCTACCTTTCAGAACACAAGAATATCATCAACACAATGGTCAATTCCCAGTTAGTATAGCATCCTTGATATAACTCCACATTTGGCAAACCACCTATCCCTACAAAGCTCTTTAATCATTCTTTCCAATGCAAAAATAATCGGCTCGAAACTCATTGTATTCTGACCGTTATGATCCGATGAATGAAGATTGTTCTTGACCAACATTTTTACAACCTCCTAAACTGACTGTCAACTTCAAAACATCATATCTCCTTCAATTGATCTTTTTGTTTGTTTGTGATCTTGATGTTTTTGAAAAGGTATTTGAGTCTAGTTTCCAATGGCACCAATTTCAACTCAATTGGATGTGTAGTTTGTGAGATATACCCAAAATACCAAAGCTTGGTCTGATGTGTGATGTTGATTTCATTGTCAACTTCCAAAATTCATAACTCCTTCATCTAAACTCCTTTGGGCTTGAATTTGATGTCCAAATGACAAATTGGAAGTCTAGTTTCCAGCAAAATTGGTTTCACTTCAATCCGATCTTTGGTTGGGGAGATATCATCAAATTACTAGACCTCGCCCAAGTGAAACGTGAAACAGAGTTGAACAGAGTTGCTGAAAACATTACTAACTCGAGTCAAATTGTTCCAAAGGCGCAAATCACTGTAGCAAAGTCATTAACTAGAAGCAGTTTAGTCCTTAACTCGAGTTGGTTTATCCTGAAGCTTGTTTTTGCTTATTTTAACTTCGAATTGAGCTATTTAATTCAACTTCCATTTGATCGTGGAGACTTCTAGTATCAATATAGGAACTTGAATAATGATATTCTCATTCCATTCAGGAAGTTCTTCCTTCTTCAATCTCTTTTCTTGATCATTCTTCATTATTGACCTTCACATCTACATTATAGTCAAACTAGAAGATAAATGAAGTATGGAAACTTTTTGCTCTTGATATTGGTAAGTATATTTGTCATCATCAAAACTAAGCATAATTAACACAAACATCACAATGATCCCTATAAATACCCCCACCACACCTCATTTCTTACTCTCTTCCATTTCTTCCCACCCCCTCCTCTTTCATTAGCAAAAGATGGTATTTTTCCCCCCTCAAATCTTTCATTTAATCAATTTCATTTTATTTTCCTTCTTCATATGATACTTATAGATATTTTTCTTCTTTATTTTCTTGAAGTTTCCTTCCACTAATTTTTCAACATTGCTTCCATAACCGAACCACATCTTTAACTTCAATTTCATAAACTAACGGAGAACCTAAATCCTTACTACCTACATATTCTCAATATTAAACATATATAATATTCATACTTATCTAACTTAAATTAATCTTCTCCTCAAATAATAACTACTATTATTTAAATTGTTACCTAAATTATAAAATATTCAAAATACTATAGGAAAAATGATTGAAAATATTATTGAGGAATTTTTTTTAATAAAAGAATTGAAACATTTAGTAGCGGTTGAAAAACCACTACAAAGTTAAATTAAAGTTGAGATAAACATCGTAGTAGTTCTAAAACAGTTACAAATGTTGGTGCCAAATTTTCAATTTCCATTTCCCGCTACACCAAAGTTTTGGCTAAAAATTTGGCGCAACATTCAACCGCTACAAAAAATCTTCACAAATTTATAATCCCTGATATTGAAATAACATTTGTAGCGGTTTCCTAATCACTATAAGATTCTCCTATAATGTGTAATCTACAAACCAAGGTCTTGAAACCCGGACCGGTCACTGAACCGGTCGGGGTACTGGGTTAAGGGTTAGTGGGTCAAACCGGAGTCAACCCGGACCTAGACCGGTGAGGAATAAAAAAATTGAAAAATAATTAATTTCTCATCACACCAACCAAAATTTGACATACTATATATCATTTCAATACTTTGGATTAGTAGCAAAATAATCATATACTTAAATACTTGTTATATATTAAGATATTCTTAACAATTTTCTTTACAATCTATATTTGAGACAAAATATTCATAGTAGTAAAATATCAAACATAAGTATATGATGACAAAATATTCTCACCTTTTACAACCTAACAACATTACTTATAATATTTTATAATTAGCTATACAGGATTAAATACCTTTGACCAAAAAAAAAGAAGAAGGACTGAATACCCTTTTGATTCAAATCGTGTGATCTTTCCTTCATTTTTTTTAGACTTTAAATAATTAACCCACACAATAGCCTCACACAATTGAGGCACTATGTACAGGTCTTGGTTCTTTATTTATTAATTATAGCTTCCATGTTCCATCTCTCTCTATCTCTGTGTCTCTGCCCCACATCACAACCAGTCGCAGCATTAAATGCCCACTACAGCGCTTCTCCAGACAAGCAAAAGAAACAAAAGACAGATGATGATGATAGGGTGGTGTACTCCATCTTCCCTCCCTCGTTTTATACTTCTATGAAGCTCCTCTCTCTATCAAATATCAAGATTAAATTATTTATTTATGAAGCTCCTCACTCTCCTTCTCCTTCCTTCTTCATCTCTGCACATTGAGCTCCACCAGATCTTTTTTCTCTCCCTTCCCTTTTCTGACCTTCTTCTTCCTTGTGTTTCCTTGCTTCATGGATCCTTGCCTTTTCATGCGACTTACCGTCGGTCTCAAGATTCCCGTCATTCATCCTTCTTCTTCTCCTTGTTTTTGTCATCCTTCCTTCTTCTTCTGTCGTTCTGTACATTCCTTCGACCAAACTTTCCCCGATTCGGTGATTCCTGAGTCCCCCAACTCAGTGACCCATCTAAACCGGACCCCTAAATCGGACCGATTTTCCGGCCAGTTGGCCGGTTTCCGGTCCGAATCGGTCGGTCCGGTCCGGGTTCACAAACCATGCTACAAACACACATTGTAGCAGGTAGCACCAACCACTACAAATACAGTAGCGGTTATTGTGACATGTGTAGCAGTTCTCGATATCCGCTACAAAAATGCTTGCAATGTTGGATTTTGTAGCCGTTTACCTAACCATTACTATTGCCATAAATACATTATTTTAGCTGCTACAAATGAGCACTTATTATTATTATTATTATTATTATTATTATTTTTGAAGTTGGGGGAGGGGGGATCTAGTTCCCATCTTTTGATTATTTACGACGCAGCCAAATGATTGCTGTTAGATATATATAGCCCAATAATAACTTGGTGTGCTCTTTTTTTTTGGGGGGGGGGGGGGGGGGGGGGAATCCTAGTTCCCATCTTTTGATTATTTATGATGCAGCCAAATGATTGCCCTTACGATGTACATATAGCCCAATAAATAACTTGGTGTGCTCTTTTTGTTGTTGTTGTTTTTTTTTTTTGGGGGGGGGGGGGGGGGGTTGTGTTTGGGGCGATGAAACATGCCAATTATAAGACCCTGAAAGCTTGTGGTACGACTTTTTACAGATTTGAACTCTAAAGTGATGGAATGAACAAATTGTGCTCATGATGAGCGGTGTAGTGCATTCAGCTTTGTAGAGTTTGATCTCATAACCATGTAATGAACAAAGTGTAGAGCTTGTGGCTCAAAAGATAGTACTCCAAAATCTACGAGCCTTCTTTTTCATTCTTTCCTTTTTCTCAATCTTGAAGTTGTTCAAATAAAGTAGGGAAAATTATAATGAAGGACTTGGAGGAAAAAATATTTATTGAGAAAGATCATAAAAATTGTAATTACTTAGAAGGACCAAACATCATAATATAAATATAAAATCACTAAATTGTCTTTAATCAAACCTCCTACATTATCTCTTATATTCATAATTAAAAAATAACTAAAATTAAAAGTAAACCTACCCTCTATTCACACATAGTATCATCGTATCTTTTTTTAATTTTTATTTTTCACCATTTCATTCTCATGTAAAATCAATATATTTTTAATTAACTTCATTTCAAACTCTTTTTTTTTTTTTTTTTTATTTTCAACAAATTCTATATTCATATAATCAATAGATCATTTAATTAACAAATATATTATCAAGTATCAACGTTGACATCAATTAAATAATTTTTTTATGAAAATAAAGAACTAAATTCATTTCAATTTTTTTCAGGATATAATATATTTCTTAATTTTATTAACGTTAAATGAATTTTTTAACCCACCTAATTTTCTTCTAAAATAAAAATAAATCATATAAATTTTTTTGGTCTAACATATATACTAAATTATAAAAGACTTTGTGTTTTATTAAAATCATATAATTATATTTTTATTTAAAACTTTATTATTTTAACAAATCATACTTTTGAAAAAAAAAAATGAAGAATATGTGATTTTTTTCCCCCAAAATATCTACACAATTGATGAAAAATGAAACTTGAGAAAAATTTATTTAATTTAGTGAAATTTATAATTTTGTATTAGTGTTAAAAATAGGGTGTGGAAGGGAATGAAGAAGATTTTCTTAGGGATAGTTTAGTATTTTATATTTTATATTTTTTGCATTTGGTCCTTCTAAGTAATTACAATTTTTATGGTCCTTCTCAATAAATATTTTTTCCTCCAGGTCCTTCATTATAATTTTCCCAATAAAGTAAGTGGTATTAATCAACAAACATTTGTTAACTTGGTAAAGAGTTAACAAGGTCATAAGTTTAAATGCAGCTACCAACGGTTATTAGTTTAAATGCAGCTACCAACATAAATATAAGCAATTATAAGTTGACTTTTTTGGAGAGATTAAGGAAGCTAATTAAATTACTTTTGAAAATTTTTATTTTTTTTTTTTCTTCAAACTATTTAATTTGACTAATAAACTAATATAATCTAAGGATACACAACATTCAAAATGATTAAATAATTTATTTAGTTTCCTTAATCTCTTCAAAAAAATGTCAAGTATATATTATAATTAAGACTAGATGTAGTATTAACCTTGCTTTGGTTCTTCTGAGCAGATTCTTCTTTTCTTCTTGCAAGTACAAATGGGCAGTGCTGTGCTTGTTTTAGTGTATCAAAGGCTACTTGTCTGGAGCCTCAAATCCTTATTTCATGAAAATATCGTGTATCTTTTTTACTTTGTCTAATAAAATTGTTTGATCATTAAAATAATAATAATAAATTTTAATAATAATAATAAATTTTGGATAAAATAGTTTTATAAAATTTATTTTTCTTTACTTATGATTTATAAAATTGATTTAGCTAGGTTTTCGCTCATAAATATATTTTTAGCATTCTTAGGTTGTTTGGTTAATTTTTAACAAAACAAAAGTCTTGCCACATACTCCCTCCAATCCTTTTTATAAGTTCCACATTTTGGAATAAAGCTGCTCCTTTTATAAGTTAGACTTTGTATTTCACTATATAAATAATAAATAAATAAAAAATTACTCTCAATTAATTGCATGTCTCTCTTTTATTTATTTTTTTTTCCACTTAGTCTCTCTCTCTCTCTCTTGTACTCTCCATAAATAAGGGTATATGTAAAAAATTATATTTCCTATAAATTTATTGATATTTAACCAATTTTTTTTATCCATGTAATTCAGTTATATGTAACTTTTATGTGTGTGTGAGAGAGAGAGAGACCGAAGAGGGAGAGTATAATTGGTTATATATTCTATCCAAACAGGCTCTATTTAAAAGATTCAAAACTATAATTTCATGAAAAATATCTAAACACCAAACACACCCCTTAACCCCATAAAATCACTCGAAAAATACATTTTTAATACGCCTTTCGTTCAAGCATTTTCTAAGCAAATTCCCTTGCATGAAGATTTTTTTTTTTTTTGTTGTTGCTAAGCTGAGGTATTTTTTATTTGGAAGGAGATTTTTTAATTGGAAAGCTAACCTCCATGGATTATTTACATAAAGTTGTTTTTTTTTATTATATCCTATAAAATTTTAAGAAAGCTAATCTCCATGGATTATTTATTTATTTTGATAATTTTTTTTTTTTTGAACCATGGATTATTTACATAATAAAGTTGTACTTATATACATGGAAGAGGCTCCTCGAGCTACACGTCTATACTTTGGGCCTGATGATGATTTGAATATTTTTTTTTTTATTGGCATAATGGATCACCTGAAGACGACAAAAAAATATGGATCCAATAAACTATCACAAGTTAAAGTGGAAGCCCATGTTGGAAAGTCCAAATGAGTGGCATATTTTTCGAATTTTAATTCTTATAGTTGTGAGATTGTCATATTTTAATTTTAAAATAAGTTCTATTATTAGTAATTTTTAAATTATATATTTGGTATAAAATTTTGGGCAAATCCCATTAAATCCAGTTGAAACACCGAATTCTAAATTTAGACCTACACTTTTAATAAATCCTAAATCAGGTCAAGTGACCTAATATTTTTAAATGTTATTAAAAGACTAGATTATGGTTGGATAGTAATTAAAATAAAAAAAAATATATATATATATAGACACACACCTGATTTTAATTTTGATTATTTTAACTATATTAATTGGGATTAATTATTAACTGGGATTTAATTGCAAATTCACATAGCCCTAATTGTTTTTCATCAAATTGGTGATTATAACCAAACAAATTATAACCTAACTTTTTCTATGAAATCAAATGTCACACCCAATGGTTAATTGAATCCATGCTTCCTCACTCGCTGAATCATTATTGGGTTCTCAACTTTCAACTCACTTCTCACAAGGAGAAACTCAAGGATTGCAACTCCATAGATATTGTCCATGGTCAATTGCAAAAATTTAAGGGAAAATACCAGTGAGGTCCCAAGGAAAAAAGAAAATATCAAAAAAAGTCTTAACCCCAAATATCCTATAAAAAAAGTTTCATTATCAAAATAGTTTTCTATGTCGTCAAAATGGTTTTTCTTTGTCAAAAATTTTCCAAATTTCTAAAATTTTACATGACAGAGGAAAAACTAGGAAAATTTTTGATAATAGGAAAAGTCATTTTAGTAACAATATTTTCATATGAAAATTTTAACAATAGGAAAAGTCATTTTAACAACATGAAAAGTCCTTTTGACAATAAAACTTTTTAATATTGGGATTTCATAATTATTATTAAAAAAATATGGGATTTAGTGTTGGGATTTTTTTTTTAAAATATTTTTTTTTTCTCTTCCTTAAGAATTGATATCTTCCCAAAACTCAAGCCAAGTACTGGATTGGATACATTCTCATTTTTTTTTATTTTTCTAGAGAATATGACATGGAAATTTTTGGCTGCACGATTACAAGTAAGAACTATACATTAAATTAAAGGTTTTTGTACCCAAAAACATCAACGAATTTCAGATTACCCTTTTTTTTCTTGCAAGATCTCGACTCGAAGGGAATCTTAGCCATTCAAAGATGACGCTAATAAGAGTGGATCGAAATTGAGCATAGCAGCATATGTGAAAATGTTCTAAGGAAATAACTTGTACATAAGAAAATAAAAAATCATGCAGTAATGATAAAATTTCCTGCTAAGTTAATCAAATGTTTGTCAACACTAAATGACATAAATAATTTAAGCAACAACATGTAATAACTTAAAGAATAAATTTTTAGCTAGCAAAAAATAAGAATGAATTTTAAGATACGAACATAATAAATACATCACAGTGAATCCAACAATATATGGGGCCCATTTATTTGGGTTTATATCTCTCTGATTGAATTGGCCCTCATTAAAAATACTGAATTTTCAGGATTGTAATTATCAATATTGAAAGTAATTAAAATTCACCAGCTTGAATCTTCCCAAAATTATTAAACTTTACAACTTAGAGATTAATGGAGTAAGAATTTCATAGTGTTTTAAGTTTTCCTCACAGAAAATTTGTGTTTTTACTAGACAAATAACCCATCATTTTTAAAAATAAAACGTTTTTTTTAAGATAATATATATAATATGGACTAAATTCCATTTTTGCTATAGAAGTTTAGCCTAAAAAGTATTAGTCACCCTGAAATTTTGTTGATCTCATTTTTTGGATGGGCGTTTAAAAAATGGAGCAAATATTTTTTTTAAGTTATTTTTTTTTTAAAATTTGCCAAATTGTTTTTTTAAAAAAAAAAGAACACTTTGACTTTTTTTTTTTTTTCTGACTTTTACTTTAAAAAAATATATCATTTAAACACATAAATTAATTAAAAAACATTTTTTTTGATTAAAAAAATACTTTTTTTTTCAAAAAAGCCCATCTAAATGGGCCCTTAAAAATGAGACAAAAACATCATGGCATCAAGGATAAGTTTGTTCTTAGTGCTTCACACCAAAGACATAAAAGGATATTTAACTCACATATAATATTAAAATAGAAAAGTATTAATTATAAAGGGAAAAATTAGTTGAAAACTTTGGTTCATAAGGGTAATTGGATGATATTTCCCCCCTTGTTTGGGAGTTAAAAAAATACCTCTATAATATAAAGTTAATGAAGCTCCACTTTTGTCCATTTCTTTAATAATTAATATAATTATTATACCTTATAAATAAATTTAATTATAAATATAAATCTTCTAAAAAATTATTTATGTAAATTTAAATTTATGTGGTGATATCTTTTATATATGTATGTATGTATTTGTATTTGCTTGTATCATCCTATCAACGACATTAGTATTAAGAACGAACAACAACATAAACAAGAGGTGGACAAAGTTGAATGAATAAAGAATGACATTTAAAACGTAATGGCATCAACGATTTTGGAGTTTGTTTTGTGCTTCACACAAAGACATAAAAACCCTGCATTACTCACAATGTCGAACCAAAACATACTAAAGGTTCTTGATTCTCATGATCTAACTGATTAGACCAGGTTCAAATTGGTAACACAATGATAAAAGCATAATATTTCATTCTTATATAATAATATAAATGTAAGAAATAAATATGAAATTGTTATATATCTTAAAATAAACATAAATATTTTAATTTGTTAAGAAGTTTACAAGCTAGCTCATGTGTGACAACATCTTCTTGAGGAAATAGTCCCAAATCAAGCCCTTCAATTCCATAGCGTACCCTCAGCCAAAAGTTGAAGCTCATTGCCTCTTTTTTTTAAAAATTATTATCTTTATAAAATAGTGTAGTAAACCAAATTATTGAGATTATCAAGTAAAATTAATAGAAATTAAAAAAAAAGAAGGTAATATAACTAAAACCCAAAACATCCAACCTTCTTAATTGATGAAAATTTTGCTAATCCAATTATTGTGACATTGAGTGAAGTGAAAGTGGACTGAAATGTTAGTGGAGGCACCTCTTTTCCTCATGAATGATGTCTTCTTCTATTTCATCAACACAAAGTTAGGAAAGTGGAAGAAAATCATCTTTTATTATCAAATATTGAATTTTATCAATACTTTCAAAATCAACAAGATGAAAAGTTCTTTTCTTGTTAACAACTTAAAAAAAAAAATACATGACAAAAACAAATTTATAAGCCCTTGTTCAATTAATTTTTTTACATACAAATTTAAGTAAGGCTTACAATGATATATTTGTTCCTCAAACAAGAATGGCAATGCATAAACAAAGGATCATCCAACCTTTTATGCTCCAATTTATTCCTTTTCTTGGAGTGTATGTATTATATTATGTCAAAAACACGTCAATTCCTTACTCAAACTAATAAAAATGCAGTTCTGCTTAACAGTTGAATAACCAACTTGTTACACTTCATAAACTACTACTAAGGTATTGCCACCATTCATCTATTATATTGAATTGAACATAGAAAAAATGATAAACTTATAGGCTTCCAACATAAGGAATGTCAAAATAAAAATATAAAACTTCAATAAGTCACAATGTTTGGGCAAATTCAAGAGTCAAAACCCACTTTTTGTTGTATATTGTATTTATTCATGCAAGAACTTGGTCTTGTCACTATTAGAAAAAAGGTTTTTTAGATCAGTTGAAATTGAATTTTTTGACCGTGTTTATGCCTGGTCTTATATCAACTGGTCTAAAAAGTTTATCCTTCTTAAGATGGGACCTACAACTGATCTTAAAAGTTAATATTTAAGATCAATTGTTTAAATGACCAATCTTAAAAGTTTTCGATTTATAATATAAAATCTCACTCTTTAGATATTATTATATTTTAAAAAAAAATGTTTTATTATGCAATATAAATTATATAAATTATATAATAACCCTATAAATATAAATGCAATTGATAAAAAAAAATATAACTAATAACCATGAATCTAAGCCCTATATTATTAAATAATTTTGAATCTTGATTTTGGCATTTTTTTTTTGGAAGGTTTACTTTTTTTACTTGCATTTTCCCCACCTCCAAAGGAATTAGATGATTTTTTTAGTGTTGGATTTAGTGGATGGAATTTTAGGCTCAACATATGCATGTTGTTGATGCATGACTCATATTGTGAGCATCTTTATAGTTGAATGGCACTACATATGGACTAGGTGCTAGGTTATTATACTTATGCATTTTGATTCTTTTGGACCTTAAATATGAAACATGGCTCTACCCCTACCCCAGCCTAAGAGGATATATATGTAAGAACCTAAATTTGAACCCAAGAGGGGGGGGTGAATTGGGTGAAGTATAAAAATTTAGGAACTTTGAAAATCTTTTCGTAACTTCGAAATCAGTTTATAAAGCAATAATCAGTCATTCAAATATATATGCACATTCAAACATATATCTTTGGAAATATAAGAGATAAGGGAAGAGAATGTGCAAACCGATTTATACTTGGTTTGGCCCAATCCTTGACCTACATCCAAATCCCTAAGCTTCACTTGGGATTTTCAATCCACTATCTTCTTTCAACTTGATTACACGTTCGTACAAGAGGTAATCCTCTCACTAGGATTCACTCCCCTTACAAACGTAATCAACACACGCTGATTACACACTTTGTACTCGAAGTAATCCTCTTACTAGGATTCACTCCCCTTTACAAGTTGTAATCAACACAATGTGTTTCCCACTTAAGATCACCCAATCCAGAGTAACTCTCAGATAGATAGAATGATTACAATAAATCTTCTCTCTCGAGAAGTGAATAAATGAACAAAGAATAATACAAATCATCTCACTCTCTAAGTCATCTAGACATGAAAAACGAGTGTAAATGATGTAAAAATCGGAAATATCAAAGATATTGAAGATGTAAGCTTGTGTCTCTCGTTTTTCTCGCTTGAATCTGTCTTCTTTTATGGGTAGAGATCAATATATGACTGTTGAGAAGATTCTCATTGTTGGATAAAGAAATATAGCCGTTAGAAACTAGCCGTTAGAACTTTTGCACTGACTTTTGATGTTCGAACCAAATTTGATATTTTGAAGGTTTGTTTCTAATCCTTCATTTTAATCATCTGAAACTCACTAAAAAAGTGGTTAAACATGTCTAGGAACATTAGAGATTAATCATAGGAAGTATTAAGATCAAACAAGAAGCCATTGCAAATTAAATCGAGATTTGAAATTCGAGGTCGCGAAGAAACCGGAGGTTTGTTCTCAAACCCGGAGGTTTTTCAAGGTTGTCGACAAAACCTGGAGGTTTTCTCGGAAACCTCGAGGTTTCACTTTGAATGTGAAACCTTGCAAAATCGCGTTTGCTCTCTTTTGCCCAAACCGGAGGTTTCTATCAAAACCTGGAGGTTTCTCTCAAAAGTGGAAATTCTCGAGTTTTTGCACCAAACGAAAACCTGGAGGTTTTTTCACAAACCTTGAGGTTTTGAAAATCGTGAAAAATGTTTGCTCTCGGATGCCGAAACCTGGAGGTTTCTCCAAAACCCGAAGGTTTTCACTTAAATGTGAAAATTCTCGGTTTTGAGCCAAAACAAACCTGGAGGTTTTCACCAAAACCGGAGGTTTTGAAAACTTGCGAGAAACTGAGCTTTGTTTAGAAAACTTGGAAAATTCTTGGCCAATCTTAAACTCAATTTTATATGTCCAAGCTCGAGTTGAGAATCCATTGCAAGAAGAATCAGCTCCAAACTCATTGCATTATGTCCGTTATGATCGATGAATGAAGGTCGTTCTTGATCGGCGTTTTGCAACGTCCCGAGATGACTGTCAACTTTTGAGGGACATATCTCCTTGGTCTGAACTCTGTCTTAGTCCATTCAAGTCTTGATGGAAATATCTGTGAGTCTACTTTCATATGCCCTGATTTTAGCTCAATCCGATTTGTAGTTTGTGAGTTACACTCAAAATACCGAAGGTGGGTCTGGACTGTGATGTTGATTCTTTTGAAAAATTGTAAAAATCATAGCTCCTTGATCTGAACTCCTTTGGGCTTATATTTTATATCAAAATGACGCATTGGGAGTCTAGTTTCATATGCCACTTGTTTCACCTCAATCCGATTTCTGGTTTGGGAGATATCATCGAATTACCATACGTCGCCCGTGCTGAATGTGCAACAGTGTGAAGCTGAAAAGCTGATGTTAGCTGAACCTCGAGGTTTTGGCTGAAACCTCGAGGTTTGCTAGTCCAGAGACACCAGAGACACTGAAGACACTCAAACCTCGAGGTTTGTACTCAAACCTCGAGTTTTCTCATCCTAAACCTCATATTTGCTTGATTTAACTCGAATTGACTCATTCCAACTTCCATATGATCTTGGAGCCTTCTAGCATCAATATAAGAACTTGAATAATTATATTCTCATTCTATTCAACAAGTTCTTCCTTCTTTAATCTTCCATCTTGATTATTCTTCATAATCCAACTCTTTCTTTCTTCTCTTCTCTTGATCATTCTTTGTCATTCAACTTGGACTAAACTACATTAAACATAGTAGTTAGTCAATGTAGGAGATAACTATATTACTCAATCTTTTTGCTTTTGATAATGACATCCATATAAGACATCATCAAAACTAATAATAACCAACAATATAAAGGAGAAAATTCTTATTTAATGAACCTAAGTATAATAGATTTAATATATAAATATGAGAAATGGATTTTATATGGAGAATTTGATACCATGATCAAGTTTTTGGATGACACTAAAACAAGCTAAAGGCCAATAATAAAAAGTAACCAGGTAGATGGAAATATTAGTGATCAGGTGAGGATTAATAACTCAAAATTGGAGGTTGGAAAACATTGGTTGGATGATCATCACTTGAAAGAATGAATTTTGTTGGATTGGGTGGTAATCCAATTCAACGAATTTTTCCTTACAAGCATTGTTCACCCGACCTACATTTTTCATCGTCGAATTTAGACGTCTTAATCATTAACTTGTTAAAAATAACTCCACCTAGTTAGGTAGCTTCTCATTATTTCCCTTCAATTTGATTTCCATCTAAATCAAGACCTCATCACAAGACCATATTCAACCTTACAAAATAGAATTCTCAAGTTTGTATATCAAACATGTTAAACTCAGCTTCATTAAATAATATACTCTACCTTTGTCATCTAAAATTGAGGTAGCCTAGAGCCATATTCTACTTGAATCTCAAAAGAGCCAAAATTCCTTAAGTTTAGTAAACTAAGCACCTAATCTAAGTGTAGTTGCTTTCAACTATAAGGATGGGTCGCGATACGAACCCCACATCTACAACTCCCACACTAAATCCTTACAAGGAGGGGACAAAAAAAAAATTGAAAAGAACAAAGGCATGGAAAATAAAATTCAATTAACATACGTAAATGAAAACTTTCATCCATGGAATTCGTGATGATTGTATTTGCGAAAATTGTCATTATGAGAATGATACAATGAAATTGCATCATTGTTATAATCACAAGTTTCACAATCCCTATCTTAAAACTCAATTCTCCATACACTTAATCAAATCTTTTGAATGAACAATACTATGTTGTAAAAGAGAAAAGCTTTAACCAACGAGGGTTGGCACAAGTGGTAAGTGGCTTGTGTCACTTAAGTAAGGTCTCGAGTTCGAGCCTTGTGAATGCAAAAAAGTCTCGCTGGGAGACCCATTTACCATAGCCAGGTGTGTGACTTGGGTCAGATTCGGATTAGTCAGAGCTTTGGGCAACCAAAAAAAAAAGAGAAAAGCTTTAACCCGAAGATCTACCATTGTAGAAAAGATTACAACTCATCTTTCAAAAGTTGACCATGGCTTAAGAAGAGTTCAACTAACCATTTGAAAACATTAGCATGGTAATAAAAGAATGAAATTACTGCAAAGATCTATCCAAGATGGAAAAGAATAAACTAGTCATTTAAAATTTATCATGGATAATAAAACTCTTATCATTGCTTCACAAACTCAACCATGATTAATCAATACCTTGGGCTTGGACTTCTCGAAGTCCAGAATATAATCAATCGACCACAAGCCCAATATCAAACTCAATTATCAAAATACTTAAACAACAATGTTCTCAAATATCTACTTGAGTTACCTATCCATGATAGAAAACAATATAACCCAAATAATAATATCACATTAGAGTATGCAGCATCAGCCCTACACTAGCAATACATAACAATTCATCACATAAATAAAAAGGAGAAGTTTTTATAAAGATTATCACAAAAATCAAGCCTCTAAAGCCTTCCCTAATTGACTAGCAGAAGAATAATTACCTGAAGAATGTTAAATCAACATGGTGGGACAAAAACCTCAATAACTAGTTATCCCTCTCATTATGCATGCTAATATATGCTTGTGAGTTGCCAAGTGGAACAATTTATAAAACAAAGTATTAGTGATATAATTCACAAAATTCTATATCGCAAGTTCCATATCACAAATCTTGTATCACAGTCTTTTTGTCACAAATTCCGTATCACCATTTCAACATCACAAATTCAACATCATAATTTTCGTATCACAATTTCAACATCATCATCACAATTTCAATATCAAAATTATGTATCACAATGTCCATATCACAAGTTCAATATCACAAATTATGTATCACAATTTCATACAACAACATTTTGCTACGACAATCTTTATGCTACAACAATGTTCATCTAACATGTTGGCCAAGCATATCCCTTTGGCTTACTCAGCAAGTATGCTTTTTTCTCTAACTTGCTGAATAGGGACACGTGCCATGTTTTAGGCCACACATGTTTGACTTGTCCTCCAAGCCCATTTCCACTAACCTAATACTTATTATTAAGGTTCACATCTCATTCATTTTTTGCCAAAAAGCGAAAGAAAAAAAAAGAAAGTTGAGTCAGAGAGAGAGGGGGGAAGAGAAACAGTTCAGAGCCAATTTTGCCTTCAATTCAGCATTTCTAGCTCCCGAGGTCTTCTCTATCATTGTTTCTCTTGTTAAAAGCAACATTTCTATGGTTTCAAAATCTTGATTTGAGGTGTTTGGTGTTGTCTACAAGGTGGAGGTGTTGTCAAAATGAAGAACCGATTATGGAATCGAGTAGAGGTATGTATAAGCTCCAATTTGAGCTAAATATCTTGAGATTTTCTTGAGTTGTTATGCTTCCCAGATTTTCAGTCAGTACTATTTGAGCATTAAGGCCTATGATTTTGTTAATTTTGATGCTTCCAATGAATTAAGAATGAAAAGTTGTGTGGGATAAAGGTGCTAAACTGATCCCAGAAGCATCGATAATGAAAACTAAATTTTGGCCTAAGAACCTTATAGGTTCTGTTAGAACAGGGCATGCATAAGCAATTGCATTTTGGTCATTTTGAGGTTAGGCAGGGATTCTACATACAAAATTGTTTGGGAATATGTTATGATCATGATTTTAGAAGGATTGTGTTACACCCCTACCGGCCTCACCTTTTCAGGTGGCGGATAGTGTGTTACCCAACTTTATATTAAAATATTACTTAGCGTCATCATACATCAGAGCATTATAACGCAACGCAATGACAAAATGGTTTGGGCATAGTATAATGATAATAAATTACAAATCTTAGTTACAAAATTTAAAACAATGATTACAAAAAATTTCTACAAATATTCTTCAACTAATCTGAAATCAGACCAGCATCTCCATTTGCTAGCATTTGCTACTTTACCCTAGGAGCTATATCCATTAAGCTGTACAATTCACAAGTAGCAATAGGGAATGGAATCCAGAAGGACCTCAAAGTAACAAATTAATCTCATATACAAAGTATGCAAGCAACCATAATCAGGAAAATAACATATCACAAAGCATTCAACATATACACACGTAGTAACATAAAAATAGCACACCACATATGCACTATTAATTGTGGAAGGACCAACAAGTCCTAAATAAATGCATGATTACTCAACAAAAGCAAGCCCGGATCCACAGTGCTTGGAAAATCAATCACAATCAGGCCTTAACCCTACATAACTGAATGCATAACAAGCTTAAGAGCAACCTAAGGACCTCTAGTCCACTAGGCCCTATAGCCACAAACTCATGTCCCCCTCACAAGACACGGGTCCAAAATCATGGCAAATATACATACAAAGATACACAAGGTACATGAGATTAGAGTTACTACCTGGAAATATCTTATCAACGGATAACAAGTTTTCGATCGATTGAATAGTAATGATAGACCTAAAGTAATATAAATATAAACAACTTTAATCACTTATGCAAACTCTCCTCTATAATATAATTAGCTAATTGACTTGTAATAAGGGCTTTTTAGTCATTTGGAACTCACTAAATCCCTTTACTAATGAGTATTCCATCATCGGTTACTTTTCCTTCATTTTCGCACATAATCCAGAAATTTTGACCAACTTTCAATTTCATAACTAATTACAGAAAAATTCAATTGAAGTTATTCAAAAATTCATGTGACCCTTGGTATGTATGGTTTTGACTAAAAATACTTTGTGTCTAGAAAAATTTGTACTTTTCCCAGTTCACCAAAATACCCTCATTGTCAAATTCTTATTCTAGAATAAGGGGTTAAATTAAAAAATTCATATATCCTTGAATTTAACTCTAAGAATTATAAATTACACATCAAAGTAAATCTTGAGATGTCTAATTTATGCCTGTAAAATTTTATATCCTTTTGACAGCATTAACACATTCAAAATCACAACACAAGCTTGACTACCAAGTTTGAAACTGGTAGATTCACAACAATTTGTAATTTCATTTTAGGGTTTCCAAAATCATGTTCCATACTTGTTCTTATAAAAATTTTCATTTTAAACACTTTGGAAATATCAAAATTACCAAAATCACATCATTTCTTCATGTATTCATATCTGGCCAAAAATCATATCCCAAGAGCAACAACATAAGTTTTCATCTTAACTTCATATTCATTCATGTTCTTACTTAATCTTCCTTTTTAAACCATAATCTTACTTTAGACACATGATAATCCATTTTTATTAACTAAGGCAGAACCTCCCCTTAGGAATATTGATTTCTATAATACTAGTGTAAAAAAATGGCTTTAAGATCGCCTCATTTAGACCGGAGATTCGACGCGCCGGTCTTAAAGGAATGACCGGTGGCAGTTCCGTAAATATAAAGAACTTTTTGGATCGGATCATATTTTCATCGATCTTAAATATATAATTTAGACCGGACATAAAAACAACTAGTCTTACAAATATTATTAAAAAAATTCAAATTTCAATTACTTTATAGAAAATCTCATACAAAATTACTTATATTTTTTCGTGGTCCAACATAATAAGGAAAAATTTAAATGTAAAAGTCTCAAGGTTTTAAGATCGCACATATGTAATAGGCGGTCTTACAAGTTAACCTTTTAAGACCTGATATATAATAAGGCGGTCACAAAAAATTAATTAATTTTAAGACCGGACGTTTATAAGACAGTCTTAAAGGTTAACTTTTAAAACCGTCTTATAATTTGTCCGTTCGTAAAGTTAAATATTTTAAGTCGGACTTAAATTGTGGCGGCTACCTCGATATTGAAGAAAATTAAACAAATAATTAATTACTTTTAAGACCGGCCTTAAATATGAATGGTCGTGATTTTAATATTAAGACCGGACTTTATTTTTTGTTCGGTCTTAAAAATGAGGCGCCAACAAAACATTTCTTCGCGCGAAATCTTTTGTTACTCTCACTGAAGAACCTCTATTCCCGTTGCGAAACCCTTCCTGTTGCATTACCTCTCTTCCACGCCCACACGATAGCCTCTGTTAGTCTCTCATTTGCTCAGGCATTCCTCTCTTCCTGTCTCGAAAATGAACGGTGAAAACGATTCTATTCGTGTTACTGGAACGCCATGATTACTAGTGTGAGTCGAAGCGAACCCTCTTCATCTCACAATGAACCTCGTAATCACGCCTGCCACGCCGTGGTAGAAGAGGCACACGAATGATGGATGTAACCCTAAGTCGGACTTCTGGGTCAGGGCTCGAGATTCAGTTTGATGAAAAGTTGGAACCTTTTGGTCCTAATAAAAGCAAATATACTAGTTTTGTTGGCTATCTTGCAAGCAGCAAGGTTAGCATCTTGACAGATGAGTGGAAAAATGTCGACTTTGGCAATGTAAAGCAACCTATTTGAGACACTATCCGGCTTATATGCACTGTCCCTGACTCTCAGAAGTTGAAAGACAAGACATTGTCTTATTGTGCTGATCGGTGGAGGAAGTTTAAGACTTATCTAGCTAACAAGTATATTTTTGCTGCGGTTCAGCCTGACCAAAATCCTTGGGACAAGTACACATTTATTGATGAACAAACTTGGCAACAATTTGTTCATTTTGGACTCACTTCGAAGCTCTGGTGAGTTTATATTTAGTTTTGTTTGCCCTTTTGTTTGTTTATTAACTTGTGCGGATATGTGAATATTATTGTGTTCATCTAATCCTGTTAGTTAAATGGTTTGGTGTGTGAATAAAAGTATACATTTCCGCCTTTGTCTATGCAAGTCGATATGTAAACCACCGAAAAGGTAAAATACTAAGAAGGTAATTGTGTAATGGTTTGTCTTGCAAAGGAGGAAATGAATAGTCTTAAGAGGGGAAAACTTTATATACCCAATTGTTACTATCTAATGAGGACTGCTGATCCCACTGGATGCCTCAAAAAGGATCAAGTTTGTATTATTCTGTAAGCATAATTCTCTTTTGTTTCTTAACCTATTTATCTAGCGTACAATACATAGCTCCAATTTATGTTCAAACTCCCTATGGTTGGACATAATCAAATAGTCCCCAATGAAGACGCCTTTTCTGCTTTGCCTATTGATAATTAGCATAATTAAATAGTTGTTTTCAATTCGATAATTAGAAGTTCTCTAATTTCTGTTAGTAACATGGTTTGAAATTCAAAATTAATAGTTGTTTTCAATTCGATTCACGAGAAAAAGAAGGGAACAAGCACGGGGAGATAGGGAGAAAGAATGATTGCCCACATAGGGCTTCTCACGGTGGATATGAAAAGACCAAAAAGGAATTGATGGAGGCCAAGCAGAAGAGATTGGAAGATGAAGCTGAATCCAATCCTTCTGCGATAGTTGATCAGCCATCTTTAATACGTCGCGAGGAGTTGTGGTTGCATATTCGGCAAAAGCCAAGCGGCGCCTACACAAGTGAACAAACTCGTGTAGTTCTTTGAAAAGAATTGTAAGTATCGTTATTGTTATTTTTAGTTACTAAACAAGTTTCAGTACTAAGCATCTCGTTATTTGTATCTTACAGGAAGATCTTAAAAACAAAGAAGCATAGGGATCTTTTGTGTCGGACGGGAGGAATGATGTTACGGCCAATTGCGGCCGGAAAACCGGTCACCGGGCGTGTAAGGGGGATTGGAGGACGGGTAGCCCGAAGGAATACTTTGGTAAATCCAAACGCCATAGACAAACGCCATAGACAAAGTATGGTTACCCAGGAGGAGATGGACCACACGGTGGCCAAAATAAATGAGAAAGCAACGGCTAAAGAAGCAAAGTGGCAATCCGAGATGAGCCAGATGAAGGAGGAATTGAAGCAGATGAGACTGCTTTTGAGCTCTCGTCCAGAGACCAGCGTTTCCTTGCCACACTCACCTACAGCTGCTATGCAGCAGAGCACTAGAGGAGCTGTATTGTTGGACGGTCGAGCAACCCCGTGACTGTATGTGGAGGATCGTGATAGTCATAGAGGATTAGTTGCAAAAGGGACTGTCCATAACTTGGGATCAACTGTACACCACCAACAAATGGCTGATGATGAAGTCAGAGTGTTAGTTGAAAAGGTGATCAGTGATGCACCTCTCCCTCTCCCAACTGATCAGCTGAAGCTTGTGAGTCATATCAAGGGAACCTTCATCCCTTGGCCAGTGAAGCTTGTACATGTCTCTACTCCTCCTGAAGCTTCAGCCCCTCCTCCTGAAGTTCTACCCCCTCGTCCTCAAGTTCCACCCCCTCCTCCTCAAGTTCCATCCCCTCGTCAAGCTCCATCCCCTACCGCTAATACTGCTAAGTTGACTGTTAAGGAAAAAATATCCGATCTGGTGAAGAGTGAATATTTTAAAGATAGATCGTGGTCTATCAATCAAGTAGTAGGCCTCACTAATCCTCAACCGGTTTATGTTGACACCGTTGATGTAACATCCCTGCTGCTTCCTCGACAGGAGCTTATAATGCAATTGTTCAAATGTGGATTAGTAAGTATCTTCTTCTATGAGTACATAAATTTAAATGCATCATTTAGACACACATACATATATACTAATTCCCTGATCGATGTCATTATTGTAGGTTCATGCATCAAGTATTGGAGCAACGAGGGCAAAATCAATGATTTTGGATTCTTGTGCCCATCTATGCAAGTACAACATCCAAGGAGGAGAGAGCAGGTACATATCAATGAGGTTGTGTGAAGTAAGAAGAAAGGTTTACATGTTTCCATACTTTCACGGTACATATCACAATTCTTGTCGCAATTCACTTAATTCTGCTACATATATCACTTTAAGTACTTTATCTTTGTGAATTTTCAGCCGCCATTTGGCGATTGGTCCTCATGTGCATGGAGGAGCATAAAGCTATTTCTTATGCTCCACCCACGATCCGGGGACTACGTTGGTGCGAGACCATCAACGAGTAAGCATGTCATTTTGATTCTCTTGTCTGCGAAATCTCTGCCGTGAATTTTCGGTGAACCTTTATTGATAAATTTGTGATTTTTATGATAGTGCCATGAAGACCTTCCAAATCTCGGTAAAAAAAAAAAGCGTTCCTCTTAGGCCATTAATCCTACATGGCACAAACCAAAGGTTGGTACATATTTAGACACTGCCACACTGCCTTGTGAACTTGGTCAGTAAGCTATATATGCTCTTATATATATTTCTTGTTCTTTTTAGACCCGTCGGCAACCAACGGAGTCAAACTTATGTGGCCAGTACGTCATGAAACACATATATGATATTATCACGGAAGGAAGGACTAAATTAATTGTAAAGATAAATGTATTTGATGTTTAAGAGGTTTGGCTGAATTCAGTTTCTGACTTAATATTACATATGAAATATGCACGCAAGTTAATTCAGTTTCTGTCTTTGATGTTACAGAGGTTTTCTTGTCCTGATCCCTTAACGGATGATGAATTGGAGCACATACGCAATTTTTTTTGTGAATATCTGTATGACCTGATTAACAGTCAGGACAATAATTAATGTCCTAAATTCATTTGTAAATATATGTTGTAGCAACAATAATTTTTTGTAAATTTGTTTATTTTTTCGAACAATTCATTCATTTGTAAATATACATACGTAATGTGTAATTCAATAATAAATTTGTTTATTCTTTTTGAAGAAATTCATTCATTCTAGCTATTTTTAGTGCTTGAAATTTGAGGTACAAGGATGTTGTGAATGGGACTTTGAGGATCGCATATTTTTTAAAAAAAGTCCGGTCCTAAAGATTTAGGACCGTAGGTTTGTTTATACTCCGAGTCTTAAAAGTGTATTATAGTCCTAGGTCCTAAAAGTCTCTAAAGACTAGAGACTTTTAGGCCCGCATATTTATTAGAGGTCCGGTCCTAAAAGTAATTTTTAAGTCCACTCCTAAAAGTCCTAAGGCTTCATGTATTTCGGTCAACATTTAGGACCGTGTATTTTTTAAATCTCTAGGTCTTAATAGTCTTCCTATATATAGTAAATGTTGTCTCTTTTTAGACAAACCATTAGGGTTCAAGACAATCGAGGTTAGCGTTCTGCTCAAGCTAGGTCCTTCATTGTCGTCGTTTTTTTAGCTAAACGTCTATAGACCAAGTTGTAAGAGGTGTTTCAGTTTTATAACTTCATGATTTTCCTGCTTATCGTTCTGGGTTTTTTATGGGTTGAATGAAATTGATGAAATGTTCTTGTGGGTTTCTCTGTTGTTAATGAATATTGTATTTTGAAGAATATATTTGCACTTTAGACCTACCCAACTGACCAACAAATGTTTTTAGGGTACTCTTGCTGTCTGCAACATCAACGTTCGTGGTGGGAGAAGAAAGACTCGGGAAACACATTTGATTTTATATGCTACATGTGAGTCCACAAGACCTTCATGCGATGCATTTAATTTCCTCGTCATGCATTTATTTTGCTTCTTGGATTCACTGTGATACATTTTATGACCAAAAGTGTTTCTTCGGTATGCATTTAATGGGCAAGTTTCTGCGTACAAAAATAAAAATAAAAAGACATAACCGACAGTGAGCATAAATATGCATTTGGTGTTGCCTTATTTTATATGCAAGTGTGTCAATTTTTTCGGATTACGTATGTTAAATCTTTCCGTCTATAGGAACTCTACAATGGATCATAGTTGGATAAATGCTTTACGGACGAGTGTTGAATATCAAAATGGGGTGAGGGACTTTGTAGAATTTGCTAAACAAAATGTCCATGATGATAGTGGGAAGTTTTATTGCCCTTATGTAAAATGTTTGAATGAGAGGCGACTAAGTCCTCAAGTTATACACACACATTTAATTTGTGAAGGATTTTGTAAGACTTATACAGTATGGGTATGGCATGGTGAAAAAATACCAAGTGGGTCTCAACATGGGGAAGTGGCCTTTGATGATAATGACACGGATATGGATGATCGTATAGAGGACATTATCCGTGATGTAGGAGAAAAGGCTTTTCATCAATCACATGCATATGGTAATATGGGCAGTGATGCAGAGACCCCGCTATACCGTGGGTGCACAAAATACCAATTGTTGAACGCTGTATTGAAATTAGTAAGCTTGAAGGCACGTCATGGATAGAGCGACAAGAGTTTTTCTGAAATGCTTGAGGCTTTTAAGGACATGCTTCCGGATGATAATGTGTTGCCGCATCAATACTATTATGCTAAGAAAATACTTTGTCTATTGGGGATGGAGTACAAAAAGATCCATGCATGCCCGAATGATTGCGTGTTGTATAGAAAAGAGTTTGAAGAGAAGTAGCATTGTCCGATATGTGAAACCCCAAGGTACAAGTCAGATAAGGGGCCTGCAAAAGTGTTGTGGTATCTTCCAATCATACCAAAGGTTCAAGCGGTTGTTTGCTAATGAAAATGATGCAAAAAATTTGAGGTGGCATACGGATGAGAGGATTTCGATGGAAAGCTTCGACATCCGGCCGATTCTTCTCAATGGAAGAAAATCGATCAATTATTTCCGAACTTCGGTGAAGAACCTAGGAACCTTAGGCTTGCCCTTAGCACGGATGACATGAATCCATATGGAAGCCTTAGCAGCATACATAGTTCATGGCCTGTACTCCTGATTGTTTACAACTTATCTCCTATGTTATGCATGAAATGAAAGTACATCATGCTGTCTATGTTGATTTCCGGACCAAAACAACCCAGAAATGACATTGATGTTTACCTTGAGCCCTTGATCGAAGACTTGAAGGAGTTGTGGGAAGAAGGTGTCGACGTTTATGACTCTTTCAAGAAGAAGGTGTTTAAAATGCGAGCTATGATATTTTGTACTATCAACGACTTCCCAAAGATATGGGAACTTGTCGGGTATAGTGTAAAAGGCCATAAAGCATGTCCGGTTTGTGAAGAAGGCACATGCTACCATCAACTTCAACATGGAAGAAAGACGGTTTATCTTGGACATAAGAGATTTCTTAGATGTGGCCACCCATATCGTCGATTAAAGAAAGCCTTTTTTGGTGGCCAAGAGTATGAAGATGCTCGGTGGCATTGGTAGGGAGAAAGTATATGAAAAGGTGAAAAATATCAATGTCATCTTTGATAAGACGGCAAAGTAGAAAAGAAACAAATATATGGAAAAAGATATCTGTATTCTTCAATCTACCGGACATAAACGAAGAAGATGAAGCGGATAATAAACCAGGCATAAGAAATGATCATCAAGAAGGGATATGGGAGGATATCACTTTATAAAAGAGTCAATTTATAAGGTAATATTCATATGCGGAATTCTTTGAAAACTTTAAGGTTTTACCTATATTATATTCCTTCTATGTTCATAAACAATGTCACTGACTATGAAGTTTGTTCTTGTTTTATTTTTGTGGCAGGATCCGATCCAAAGGGGCATGTTATAAAAGATGATGTTATTATGTTGTTGGGTGGGAATCAGATGAAGGCATGGTGAATATTATTTTGGGCATGTATGTTGTATTTGTAACTTATTGTATTTGTAAGTAAGTTATCTTATTGTATTAATTAATTTAGGTGTTGTAGTCATAGTATAATCATTAATTAAAGGCCACATAACTCGTGGTGAATAATATTTGTATTCTTTGTCCCAATTCAATTTATTCATAATTGTTCATAGCTTGTAGCTTAAAGTATTGACTTTTATGTCTTGGATTGGGTGGTGGATTTGTGTGTAATACAATCGGGAAGAAACGAAAGGGAAAATTTAGACCGAAAATAAATACTGTAGGTCTTAAATGTTCAACTCTTAAGACTGGATGTATTTATATGTCGGTCTTAAAGGTCTGCAAATTCATATCAAGCCCGGTCTTAAAAGTTGGTCTTTTAAGACCAGTATATTTATTCATCCGGTCTAAAAATTTCAATTTTTAAGACTGGATTTATTTATCATCCAGTCTTGAAAGTCGGTCTTTTAAGACTGGCGTATAATTAGTCGTCGGTCTTAGAAGCCGCTATTTTTTAGACCGTATTTAGTTTTGTCTAGTCTTAAAATTCCGATCTTTTAAGAGCGGCTTAGTTTTTAGCCGGTCTTAAAAGTTGAGTTTTAGGACCGAACAAAAAATATTTCAGGTTTATTTAGTACGACTTTTAAGACCCATTGTTTTAAATGTCGGTCTAAAAGAGTTTCTTTAAGATCGGTCCGAGTCCGGTCTTAAATGTTAGACTTTTTAATACTGGCTGGAACAAGACCGGTCGTTGGTCCGGTCTTACGATGCCTCTTTTGTCCGGTCTTAAAAGCCTTTTTTGCACTAGTGTAACCACCAATTATTATGAAAAAGAACCAAAATCCAAGTCACAAAGTCATAAGGATAGTTAGGAATGACTTACTTGACTTGTGCTTGAATTTTCCTTAAACTTCTTCCTCCTTAAACTCCTTATGGATTTCGGCCTGAGCTTCTAAATCACCACACAAAGGTTGTTTAATGAAATCCTAAGCATATTCATGAAGATAGAATGAAGTATAACAAGATTCATTACCTACTTACCTTAGTTCTTAACTTTTTTGCTTTCCTTCTTCTTTCTTGCTTGAGTCTCTTGTTCTCTCTTTTCATCTATGTGTGTGTCAACTATGAGGGAAGAAAAATGAGGAAGAGAAACCTTAAATAATTGTTAGAAAACATACAAAATATCCCTCTTGGTATATTACCAAATTGCCCTAGCATTTTCTTCATTTTTCATGTATTTTCATGTCCAAAACTGGAATTTTCTTTGGCTCTTCATGGTTGCACTAATTTGGCTGATTATTGGCACAATTATGAGCTTGCTTAAATGTCCTTATGGTACATATTTAGGCTCCTTCCTTGGCCCTACCTTATTGGTCTATATGTCCTATCTTTTGACTTTGTTCTTGTGTTCTTATTGTTTGTCTTTTGTTTCTTCTTTCTTGTCTCTCTTTGGGTCAAAATTTTTGTCTTATGGGAGAAGAAATTTCAGCTGCAAAATAACAAGGGACAAGGTCTTTAAATGTCCCTTTTGAATTTCCCAAATTGGCCCTATATTTGTCGCTTTTTATCTTGTGTTTTCATGTCCAATTTTGGAATTTCTTGGTTCTATCTCTCTTTGGCTGACTTTAGCCTTTATTTAGGCACAAAATATGTTTGATTATGTGTCCTTTTTGTGCTGATTTAATCCATCTTTTGGCCCTATCTTATTGGCCAACAAGTCCAGTCTTTTTGACTTTGTGTGCATATCATTATTTCTTGACTTCATGCTTCTTCCTCTTTGTCTCATGTTGCACGAATTTTAAGGCTGTTGGAGGGATGATTTTAGCTTTCAATATACAATGATTATAAGTGTTTAGGTGTCCCTTACAATAGCCAAATTAAATCCCATGTAAACACTTGGCATTCTAGGGTTAAATAGGTTGATTTTGATGTTATACATGTGCAAAATATGCATTTGTTTTCTTCTTCTTTAAGCTACACGAAATCAGCCCCCCTTTTAAAGGGTTTTTATGCATTTTTGAATGCTCTTGGACAGATACACATGATGTCAACATATGGCCATTTGACAATGTAAGCTTATCCTATTTAATTCCTAAAGTCAAAGACTTTGTTTTACTTGAATTTCTTAGGTTGCCATGTGTCTTTGTTCTTGAAAATCCTTCTTGCCCTTTTCTTTCTTTCTTTAGACGAAATTCAACCCTTGTTGGACAAGAAAATTGAGTCATCAACATGACATAGTCAACTTACTTAGGTGTCTCCCTTACCTATCATCCTATTTCCTATGATGACAAGTGGCATCATAGGATTGCTTTGTTGACTTTTAGTCAATATGTGACAAAATATCCTAATTTGACCTTTTCTTCTCCTTTCTTCTCTCTAAAGCCAAATTAAATGGCTTGTTAGAGATGTTTGATGACTTATCAGCTTGTCATAAATACACATGCTTATGTGTCCATGATCAAGTCAACATTTTCCCCTAGTTGGACACATGGCATCTTAGGCTAACTCCTGTTGACTTTTGTTTCCAACATGTGCTAATTTCTTCAAGACTTTATCTTACCCTCTTTTCTCCCATATATTTCGAAATATATGGCCCTTCGCAAGAGATTTAATGCTCTTCTTTGTCATGAGGATACATGTCCATTTATCACATAATAAGATAAGCTCATTTTCTAATTGTGACATGTGGCAATTCAAGTACTAAGTGCACTAAATGCTCTTTAAATCATATCAAATCCATTTGAATACTTGACTTATCTCTTGTGTACACTCGGCAGGATCCTATAACATGACATGAATGCCAAGACAACTCATCTTATCCTCTTTGGACACATGGGACCACATAACAGTGTCATTTCCTAAAAATGCAAACCCTTATCGATCCAGGAAATGTCATGTGCATACTTCTTTCGACACATTTTTGCTTAGCTAATCGTCTCATACCTTAAGACCTAGCTGAGTGGCATCTTTTCTCACCGATTAGCACCGTATAAGTATTTTATGCTCTTCTGCATTGGCACTTTAATTATACGGCCTATAAAATCTAAGTCCATTGTCTAGTATGGCCGAATCACATAGTCCCTAAGAGACTTTCTATCTCTCAAACATCTTGGGACTCTTCTCGAACTGGGCTTAATCGTCTGACTACTTTAAACTTATTCTCATGTCTCTAGGCCCAAAATTCAGGATATTATAGATTGGGTTGAAAACCCAAAGATTAAAGATAAAGAAGCAGTGTTGCTAGTTTTGTTTTTTGGAGACAGACTGCTTGTTATGACTTTTAGAAATATCAAATCTTGTCCGATGGACATGAAAATTTCAGAATCATAGTAGACATTCCAAGATTTAATTTGATATATAATATGTTCCATTTGGGTTAGTAGATTATAATATATGAATTGTTAAAATTTTGGCACTGAAACTGGGATGAATTCTGCAACAGTTTTGTGATAGAAATTGGGAGCCAAATCAAGGATTAGTAAAGCGTCGATGTGGTAACTGTTCTCTCACATCTATATGTGGCCATATATGTATGTGTGAACCATGTTGTGCCATATGTGACCCTTGTTTGCATTCGGTATTGTTTATGTTATGTAATTTCTGAATGCTGGTTGGATGGTTATTGATGAGATTTTGTCAGGCTCTCTCAAAATAACCAGGAATTAAATATTTGTAGTATAGGAAACCTAGATCATTTCTCTCAAGGAATTCATAGCGGGTCTAAAATCAACAGTAAATGTAGTAAAACAGTAACCAGAATGGGGGAGTTTTTCAATGCAATTTAAATGAAGCAAAGCTAAAACAGAATATAAGAAAATGAGATTAATCAAATTAAAAACGATTAACCCAGAATTGGGATTCCATACGCTTCATCAGACAAAAAGATAATAACCAAACTCGTGATTGATTCTGGACAAACCGAAATCTCTGCGTTTGTACAGACATTCACTCGACTAGACAATCACCTAGCATCTGATCAAACACATGACGAGTTCTTGTGCGATCGCACAACACTCTCGATAACCGGTCCAACCTAAGTCCTTGGGATATCAATCTAGGTATTAAATCTAATACCTAATCCGCAATTATAATCAGATCCAATTAAAATGAATAGAAACGAATTACGTTACCGATTGAAGTGCGGGTCCTCTAGATTCGTGGAATCCTCAATCCATGGGTCAATCACAAAAGCTTAGCCAAGCACGGCTGGACAAAAATAGAAGAAAAGATGAAAAAGAACATAAACATGATGAACGATTCAAAGAAAATAGTAAGCTTCTAATTCAATCCAAAAATCTCATACAACGTAATTGAGAATATGTTTTTCAACTATCTAATTTTACCTAAAAATAGGAAACACTAGGGTTACAAGATTGGTCCAAAAATAGGAAACCTCTAAGAATAGGAAACCTCTAATAAATGGTCTTTTATTAAAAAATTCGGGCAAAATAAAAATCCAGGAAAATGTGTCTATATTTAGTTCCAATTTCATCCATCTTCTTGTCCGAATTAGCCTTCCGAGTCTTCATAACAATTGTAGCTCTCTAAATCATCTAAAAAATAAAAGAAGAATGAGGCTAATGTGATATCTAGATCAAATGTTATGGCAAAAATAGTGAAGTACTGTAAATCTGGAATTTTATTACAAAAATGAATTAAATCTAATTAAAAGCTCAAATCCTAGTTAAGTAATAAAACCCATTATTTATCAATTAAACATTCCTAAATTATTAACCAAGAGATACAAATAAGTGAAATAATATTCAATTATCAAATTCCCCCACACTTATCCTTTTGCACTCCTGGGCAAAATTAAAAGGAAAACAAAAAGTAAAAGAAAAACTTCTTCTTCCCAACAATTGCCAAACTTCAAAAATTGAACAAAGATCACAAAGCTTCTCAAGATCAACCAATCAAGATTGAATTTCTTTCATCTCAAATTATAAAGCATGGCAATCTCAATTAATGATGCTAACCACACAAGATGGTCTCTCAAGGATGCCCTCAATCAGTCTCTCAAGTGTATAGGGTAAATAAGTGTATCGCTCAAATTCTACTCAAGAAAATAGTCATACCATAGGCTTGCTCAATTTCTACTTCTCCACTACTTATAACACATGCATGCAAAAATCAAGAGAGCTTGTTATTGAAGGTTGTAATAGGGCTAGGGTAAAGGTGTGAATAAGTATGGATATGATAGGCTAAGCACCCAAGAAATTCAAAGAACATCAGTTAATAATAGCAAATCACCTCAATATCATTTTGGTTTTATTTCTCCTTCGTTTTATGCTTCATATTTCCTTCTTTCTTTCTTTTTCTTTTTCTTTTTTGTACTTTTTTTTAGAATAACAATGACCAACATCAATGCCAAAATGATGAATGACATAAAATCAAAATCAAAGACTCCCCCCACACTTAAAATGTTGCCCACCTGGGCAACCCCCACACTTAAACACAAAACTCAGGTGAAACCAATGCTCAATAAATTTCCAAGGTACGGAATATAAGGGTTTTACACTTGGTTTGTAATGTGGCTGAGAAAAGAATGAGTTAAAAAGGCACAAAGGGGCTAACAAAGGATAGATAATGGAGGGGAGAAGCTATTTGGGCAAAGTGGGAAAATGAAAAAAAGAAAACAAGTTTCCATCATATTAATGCATGTAAGTGAAGAATTTAGTTTAAAAAAGAAAGGGAGCAAGTTCTAGAGAACAAAAATCATGAGCAGATGCACACAGAAAAGAAAGAATGGTAAATGATGAAGTCCATTCATCCAGGCCCAAAATCTCACAAAGGTCAATACCGAATCATGCAACCAATCCCAAAATTAACTACTAAGAAATATAATCCAAGAGTCCAAAAATTCAGCCCCAAACAGAAGGATCTATCAAAAACATGATGTCAAAGTTCACAAGAGGTAGAGCAATCATAGAAAGAGAAAGTATTATTCATAAAAACTAATTTTTATTTTAAAAAGGGAAATTATTCACAAAAGAAAACTTTTCTTCCTTTTCTTGAACACAAGGAATAAAAACCAAAGGAAAAACAAAAATATTTTTCTTTTTCTCATTTTGAAAACAAAGAACAAAAACCAAAAGTAAGAACAAAATCCCCCCCCCCCCACACACTTAAATCATGCACCGGCCTTAGTGCAAAAGATAGATATAACCAATAATAGAAGGTAGGGCAAGTAAAAGAGTAAGGAGAGAGTACAACCTGACTATCTTGGAGAGTTAAATGAAGTGGTGCAATTGGCTTCTCTCCTTAGTCTGGTTGTAAGTCACATGAAAGCACTAGTGATGTCTTCTTTTGATGTTCAACAAACATCTTCCGTTTTAAGATCCGCAAATAACGTTTCAGCTCAAGTAGAGAAGGTGTCCGGATAGGAGTAATCAATTCATGTGCCTACATAAAATCATATCACCAAGCAGTATCTCGTTCCACAGGAATAGAATCAATAAAATTCAATTTATCAAGAATCAAGGAAGATCCCAAAAGAAATTGATCAACAGAAATTTTTGGAACTTCCAGATATTTTGAGCAACCCACAAAATCAATAGGACTCTCCTCAGTAAGAGTCAAATCTCTAAAGAATAATTCAAGTGATCACTCAAAATAGTCTCACAATGGTTGCTCAAATCATCACACAAGACAAATTCCACATGTGAAACATCATGATTCATGATGGTCTTTCCCTGTAAATGCATATCAAAAGCAAGGCTTTCCCCACACTTAAAGATAACAACAGTCATGTCAAGATCATGAATAATATCAGTAAAATCAATGGAGGTATTAATTCCATCATTTAAAGCATCATTATGGTTAGCAGTAAGTGGGTTATCTTTAAAATCAATAGTGGCAAGGGAATGAACATTAACATCAAGGTGAACATCATAACGGATATCACAACCACTATCAGAATCCACAATTAATGCAGAATCACTAATCAAATCACTATGACCATATAATGCATCATTAATCTCAATGCAAAAAGTGCAGCATGTGTTATCATAACAGTCACAAATAAAAGAGTCACTCACAAATGCAAAATCTGGATAATCAGCATACCAGTCTGCAAGAACATCATCAATAGTTTCATCAATCACATCAATGTACAAATTGAATGCTCTTCTCTAGAAATTTTCATGGCATCGAAGACACAAAAACACAAAAAAAAAAAAAGGCTAGAAACTAACCTAAACAAGTTTAGAAACACAATCAAATGATTTTTAAAAAATTTGTGACTTCCACAGAACAACTTCTAGACTATTCCTAAACCTAAAAATCAAATTTAAAAAAAAACTTAAAAAAATTGAAAAAAGTGGTCTACACTAATCTATTCTACTATATTGTTAATCATTAGACTGATGCAAACTCCCCGACAACGACGCCAAATTTTGATGAGATTTTGTCAGGCTCTCTCAAAATAACCAGGAATTAAATATTTGTAGTATAGGAAACCTAGATCGTTTCTCTCAAAAAATTCACAAAGGGGTCTAAAATCAATAGTAAATGCAGTAAAACAGTAACTAGAATGGGGGAGTTTTTCAATGCAATTTAAATGACGCAAAGTTAAAATAGAATATAAGAAAACAAGATTAATCAAATTAAAAACGATTAACCCAGAATTGGGATTCCATACGCTTCATCGAACAAAAAGATAATAACCAAACTCGTGATTGATTCTCGACAAACCGAAATCTCTCGCATTTGTATAGACATTCCCTCGATTAGACGATCGCCTAGCATCTGATCGAACATATGGTGAGTTCGCTGTGCAATCGCACAACACTCTCTGTGACCCGGTCCAACCTAAGTCCTTGGAATATCAATCTAGGTATTAAATCTAATACCTAATCCGCAATTATAATTGGATCCGATTAAAATGAAAAAAAATGAATTACATTACCGATTGAAGCGCGGGTCCTCTAGATTCATGGAATCCTTAATCCATGGGTCAATCACAGAAGCTTAGCCAAGCACGGTGATGAGCACAATTTATGCCATGTTTTCTCTATATTTTATGACTGAATTGTAGCTGCAATCAATCCAAGCAAAAAGGCATTAATTCATGAATATAGGGAACTGAAGGATAAAAACCATTTACATCCTAAACATGTGCTAAAACAGGAATGAATTATGAGCTTTTATGAGAAAGATGTATGGCAACACTGATACTATGCTATAGCATTCTGACATCATATCAAAGTGCAATACAAAGCATCTTTGAAGCTATAGCAAAGTAAAGGACGCGATTCTATGCGGCATATGCTTTAATCTTTTGTCAAGATATTTCAGGAAATATTGCAAAGGTCAAGGAAAGATAGGTAGATTGCTGACGTAGCAGAATAGAAGATGTGGAGGATCGAAACTAAAATATTTGAAGAATCCCGCAGGATCAACAGAATCAATCTACTCAGATTGAGAGATACGATAGATCTCGACAGATTAGAAAAGGCCCAGCTCGCTGGAACTTACGCCGCAAGAAAGTCTGATTATATAAGGAAACAGCAAGCTAACCCTAAGGAGGTCGAGTCATAGAGAGTCTAATCCAATTCACATTCGGCCAGACTCGAAAGAAGAGAGAGAGACTTCACAAGGCACGAGAACTCCAGGATAACCCAGCATCTTTCCTTGCAGTAAGACGGAGAGAAGAAGACGTGGAGTGGTGACGTGACAGGGCTTCTCTGTTTTGTGTTTCCCTCGTCAGTCATGAACTGATTTTCATATTGCTGAATGAGGATGATTTCTTAAGTGTTAAATGAACCCGAGTTGCAAGTTCTTAATTCAATAAATTCAGTTTGCTTATCGCTGCATTAATTACTAGTCGATTAGCGAGTTAAGGGCTAGATTTGTGGCCTCGGCTTACTGGCAAGGAGTCGGGGTTAGACATTTGAGAAACAGTGATTGCTAGACAGGCTGGTGCAAGGCTTGACCTATTATTATAGGCTTCAAGAATGGGTCTACCGCTCATAACCATAACACCTTGCTTTGTAGCGCAGATCTAACTAGAAAATTTCCATAGGCATATGGAAGGAGTAAAGTTAGTGTTATATGTATCGGACGCGGAAGCTTCGATAGACTATAGTGGTGGGTTAACTGAATAGCGTTGTAGTTAGTAGCTATGCTGTAGCATTGCGGAAGTTGTGCAGTGTAGATGCTATAGCAATGAGTAGAGCAACTAGGGGAATGATATGCTTAAGCATGATTCCAAGTTTAGCCTAATCTTCTACTAATATCTTCTTACGACTACGATACTCTGTTTACTTTCTCGTTTATTAGTGTAGCTATAAACTCCCAACTCAAATCAAACTTATTCTCTTTTCAATCATAATTGTTCTGCAAATCAGTGTCCTCATTTGGTATCCAGTCTCTGTGGGACGATACTCTACTTACTTTTTATTACTTATTCGACTGGTTCACTTGCTATCAAGGAAATCAACCAACACACGGCTAGACAAAACGTAGACGAAAAGATGAAGAAGAACATAAACATGATGAACGATTCAGAGAAAATAGTAAACTTCTAATTCAATCCAAAAATCTCATACAACGTAATTGAGAATATGTTTTTCACCATCTAATTTTACCTAAAAATAAGAAACACTAGGGCTACAAGATTGGTCCAAAAATAGGAAACCTCTAATAATTGGAAACCTCTAATAAATGGTCTTTTATTACAAAATTCGGGCAAAATAAAAATCCAAGAAAATGTGTTTTCATTTAGCTCCAATTTCGTCCATCTTCTTGTCCGAATCACCTTCCGAGTCTTCATAACAATTGTAGCTCTCTGAATCATCTAAAAAACGAAAGAAGAATGAGGCTAATCCAATAGCATTGCAAATCTGGAATTTTATTACAAAAATGAATTAAATCTAATTAAAAGCTCAAAGCCTAGTTATGTAACAAAACCCATTATTTATCAATTAAACACTCCTAAATTATTAACCAAGAGATACAAATAAGTGAAATAATATTCAATTATCAGTTATAAGGTTCTCAATCATGCACCGTACATGCATATTATGTGAGATTAACTGTTACAATCCCAGCCCTTGTTATTATTTAAGAAATGAACAAAGTATTGAACGCGGCTCCCATGGTAAGGTGGCGGATGTCGGAAAATGAAGATGTCGAACCTATTCCAAACTAATCATGGGATTATCTATTGTGGGATTATGCAATTATGCATAGAGTTTGTATGTAATATGTACAAACCCTGTGGGTGTTTTTGTAATGTAATCAAAAGTTTTGTATCAGTATATTTATATTATTCCTATTTTGCCCAGTGAACGGTGCGCAATGACTTTGATGAATGCAGATATATTGGAGGGGTGTTACATTTGATGGTATCAGATGTGCGGTTCTGGCAATATTAGAATAATATACTGATACTTAATTACATAGTAACAGTAAGCAGAGCAGTAGTGATATGTACCTTGAGGAAGTGGGTTCAAGCTCTCGGTGAGTTGAGGCTCTCAAGTTAGATGAGAGGGCACAAAATATGGATTTTGTTGCTAACTTTGGGGTTGGAACCCAACATTTCTGGACAGACAGATATATCATACTAGGGTTGTATATGTGTGAGTGCTGGTACTCAGTGATATGTAGATTTGTACCAATACTAGTACCCTAGATTTGATTGAAACTTTGAGGCTAAGCGTGCTTAGGTGAGAGAAATCTCGAGATGGGTGACCTCCTAGGAAGTGTCAATAGGAATTTGAGATTCCTAGATTTGAGACCTGAGCACCTTGAGGTATGAAACATGGTGATCCTTTGGGATGCCATGAGAATATTAGCATGAATTAAAGTTAGCCAGCCGGCCCTATAGGGACTGAAGTTACTATTCCAAATTTTAACTATGTTTCCTCCATTTTTTCAAAGAAATATAATTAGTAAATTACAACAATTAAAGTTCTACTTTATCAAATAAATTTTGTCAACATTAATATCCAAACAACATGAATCATCCAACAAACAAACACATTTACTAATTCGTAATCAACAGCAAATTATTGTCCACAAATAACTCACATAAAACATAAGAAGCATACCACTAAGCAACATTAGTACAATGATTATCATTGTCATCTTCTTTGCTACTATCATTAATTTCAAAAACAGTTGGTTGTGTTTCAAGTCTGTGAGTATGAGTGAGATTTTCGAACAAAAAAGAGGAAAGAGAGACCAAGATTCAAAGGTTTAGGATTTTCACTTCTCAACTATCAAGTCTAGACAATGTAGGTAATTTTTTTAAAAAAATTAAATTAAAAAGGCCTAATGGGCCAGCCCCAGGCCCTGTAGGGCTTGCCCTTTTAAGCCTGAGGCCTTCTAGGATCGGCCTAGCAGGGCCAATTTCATTTAGCTCCTCTAATTTTCAAGACCCATCCACTATCAGATTGCTGACCATACCGTTCAAAACGAA
This sequence comes from Acacia acuminata, assembly GCA_019022655.1. Taxonomy (NCBI): domain Eukaryota; kingdom Viridiplantae; phylum Streptophyta; class Magnoliopsida; order Fabales; family Fabaceae; genus Acacia; species Acacia acuminata. The sequence goes on along the minus strand of JAFJYI010000322.1, from coordinate 651,093 downwards.
ATGATCCTCACTGTCAGGCGGCTTCGCAGGGAAAGTCACATTAGGAACCCAACTATCCCCCCAGATTCTAATGTTAACACCTGATCCTACATCCCACCGATATCCTTTTTCAAAAGTCACGGCCATCGAGGATACTCCCCCAACACCAAGAGGCTCTTGATCCTTTCTCGGCATCAATCAATTCCCCTTTTGGAAAATACACACTTTTTAATACTTTAGCCCACAAGTCATTGGGTTTCACCATCATTCTCCAAGCAGTCTTGGCCAATAAAGCATTATTCATAACCAGCAAATCTCAAAATCCCAAACCACCATCACATTTACTCACAGAGATTTTATCCCACACCTGCCAGTGCAATCTGCCCCCAGTAGCATTCCCTTCCCACCAGAAATTGTTAAATATCCTATTCAATTCCTTACAAAGCTGAATAGGAAATTTAAAGCAATGCATAGAAAAAATTGGTATGGCTTGAAGAACCGCCTTAATCATTACTTCTCGTCCCACAAACGAAAGAAGCGAGTTACCCCATCCCTGAATCTTCTTCACCACCCGCTCCCTAATGTAAGCTAAGGCCTGTGTCTTCATCTTCCCCCATATACATGGAATGCCCAAATACTTCCCCGGATCTTCAACTGCTGGAATACCCAAAATCGAACCCACCATCTCCTTAACTTCTTTGGTGGTATTATTAGAGAAAAAAGGCTAGATTTATCCAAATTGATGACTTGCCCAAACGCCTTACTATAGATATTCATGATAGATGCCAAATTAGTACAAGTCTCACGGCTAGCATTCATGTATATCAAGGCATCATCCGCAAAGAAAGTGTGTGTGAGGACATGACAGCCAAGACTGAGCTTAACTCCCTTAATCATACCAACCAAATGACTCTTGGAAACCATCAGTGATAGAACTTCAACCATTAGGATGAAAAGGTATGGTGAGAGGGGGGTCCACTTGCCGTAAGCCTCTAGTTGGGAGAATGGAGCTCACAGCTTCTCCTAACGAGCAGATATTGAGGCGTACTGACTTTACACAATTCATGATCAAGGACACCCATTTATGGTAGAACCCAATCCACAATAACGTATTCTCCAGAAAATCTCATTCCACACTGTCATAAGCCTTGCTCATGTCCATCTTTAAGGCAAATTCAAATTTCCCTCCAGATTGCTTTCGTCGAAGGTAGTGGTAGACTTTGTGAGCAATTATAATGTTATCTTGTATACAGCGGCTAGGGACAAAGGCTCCCTGACTTTGAGAAACACAGTAATCCAGAAGTGGTTTAATCTTATTGGCAATAATCTTCAAGATAATCTTGTATGAGTAGTTGCACAAACCAATAGGACGGAATTGAGAAACATGCTCCAGTCTGTCAAACTTAGGAATGAGTGTCAAATTGGTAACATTTATGTCCCGAACCAAAGAATTTCCTTCAAAGAAGTTTATTACCATGGCGCAAACAGTCTCACCCACCTCTTCCCAAGCATCTTGGTAGAAAATACCTAAGAATCCATCCGGCCCCAGAGCTTTTGATTTGCCAAGACTGAAAACCGCTGCTCTGATTTCCTCCTTAGATATAGCTTGCATTAACCCTTGATTCATATCCTCCATGATTTTTGGATCGATATAATCAAGGGCACTAGCCATCTCATGAGTACCCAATGAGGAGGTGAAAAGGTTTTGGAAATACTGAGTAACATTCTGAGTAATATCTTCCTTCTCTGAAAGCCATGAGCTAGGGTCATCCTTGATACATAGGAGACTATTCCGTTGTCTTCTCTTTATGGTAGCACTATGGAAAAAAACTCGAGTTCCTATCCCCTGCTGTTAGCCAATTAACTCTTGATCTTTGCCATCGCACATCTCCTCCAACGTAAGAGTCTGTTCTAACTTCATCTTCAAATCAGTGATAGCACTAACAGTAGAAATAGTCATCCCCCCTGAGTAAAGGAAGCCAACTTGGCTTTTGATTCATCAATAACTTTAGCCGCATTAGGAAACTCGGACTTACTTCATCAAATCAAATCAGATTTACATCTATTCAATTTACTAATAAACTCAGCCCGCTCCATACCGACCCCGAAGGTTTCAACCAGCTATTTTTAACCACCTGATTAAAATTTTTATGCATTGCCCAAGAAGCTTCAAACCAGAAATTCTTTTTCGCCCTGACATCCTTTGGTTGACACCGGATCCAAAAAAGGTGGTGATCTGACCCAGCTGGATCCACATGCATAACCTGCAAATTAGGAAAAGAGACCCGAAGAGGGCCATTCCCCAATGCCATATCAATGCACTCCTTAATTGTGTGCGGATCCTCTCTATTATTGCACCATGTAAACCGAAACCCATTATAACCCAGATCCTTCAAATCCCTGTCTGCCAAATGCTATTAAAATTCCATATCTTACGCCACGTCCACAATCTGCCCCCACTTTTATCCTCCTGAGAAATAACCTCATTAAAATCTCCCACACACATCCAGGGGTCCCCAATAGTCTGCCTGAACCTTCGAATTTCATTCCAACACTAAGTACGTTATGCCTCATCCGGAGGACCATAAATGAAAGAGATGTAGCGCAGTGTGTCAAACTCTCCTGACTCAATAAGAGTGTGAATGGAGTTAGAAGAAGAGGATAAAATGTTTACCTTTATATTATCTTACCACCACAAGGCAAGCCCTCCACTGTAACCAACTGGGTCCACAATCCATTCTTCACTAAATCTGCACTGATGACAGATCTTGCGCACAACACGTTGCTTTTGTTTTGTCTCCATTAAGAAGACCAGGTGGGGCTGTTTACGTAGACATTCATCCTTCAGATTCCGAACTGTCAAGGCAGCCCTAAGCCCTTGACAATTCCAAGATAAGCAATTCATTGTGAATCGGTTCATCAGAAGGAGCAGAGCCACTTAGCCAACTATCTGGAAATTCAATTTCGCCTATTACCTGGGAATCAAGTGGTGAAATAGATTGAGGAGAGTTAGCTGAGCGCCTAGCGAGAGACTTCAAAGATCTATGATTAAGATGACATCCACGTTGTGCTGAGGTCCCAGTTGCTCGCGGTGAACAAGTAGTCCCAGGGGCATCAAAGTTCAGTTTACACTACCTTTTAGTAGATTCTGGAGAAACTTCAAACTCATAAGGCCTTTTAATTTGGAACCTCTTCAAGGAGAGAGCCACAGCTGAAAAAGGAGAGAGCCCATATGGTGGGAGAGGACGGTTAACAATGGGCTCGTATCGCAAGGAAATTCCACAAAATATTGCCGACCCGCCTCCCGACCATACTTCTTCTCAGCCCCCTTATACTCTTGGGCCCTAATCAATGACCTGGACTCATTGTCTTGCTGCTCCTGAGACAAAACAGGGTCTGCAGCCCACAACGAGGGGCCCAACTCATTTAACCCCAGCATCGGTTCCCTACCATTAGGTCCCTTTGATAAATCAACGTCAGAGCTTAAAACCTTGGGACCAACGTCTTGTTGAATTTCGGAAGTCAAACTAGTTTCAAGATCAGAGGAAAAGGTCTGATCCCCCTGTCCCATCAGTTCGACATTTTGGCAAGTAATCTCCTGACACAGCCGATTTTGTTCCTGGCAATCCCCATTCCCAGAATCATACCTGCCACCAAACGTGTTCGACTCCTCCGACCTACCACCAAAAAAAATCCTCCTTCTCTCGCAACCAACTCGGTGAGCTTTCCGCTAGAATCCCCCAAATTAATATGCTTGACTTCACACAAATCCTTCTTGCTCACAACCACAAGATCCTCAACCATTCTCACCCCCGTCGTACCCAGCCAACTTCCGAACAGGTTCTCCTTTCCCTCATCATCCTTCCGAGCAATAGGTTCAGGACAACCCCGACCTCTATGATTGATTCGGCCATAGGTGTAGCAAAAGTATTGTAACCTCTCGTATTTAACTGAAACCCAGGCCAGTTCCTTGTTAGATCGAGGAGCCCAGAATCCAAAAGTCAGTGGTTCATTAAGCTTCACCAGTGATCTTACTCTAATAAAGCTTCTTTCCAGTCGGCCTCCTACCATCGGGTTTTCAATCAAGACCGTTTCCCCTACCGAGTCGCCCAAAATTTTAGCATTTATCTCGTCAAAAGCCTCTAGAGGAAGGCCGTGGAACTGAACCCAAAACGGAGTCCTATCAAAACTAACATCCTTAAGAACCATATGGTCCTCCCACTCTTGAAGATTGAGCAAAAAACCCTGAATCGACCACGGTCTCCCTTTAAGAATGCGGCCATATTCTTTAATAGTATGGAAACTAAAAAGGAAAATAAGTTGGCTACTTTATCAAGCTCATGCACCTCCAAATCGTCCTCTAGCTTCCAACCTTTTCTGATCATTGAAATAACAAGTAGGGATATTTAACTTTTTCCCCGTCAGGATTTTCCCCATTAATTTACCTCCATATTTCACCACCTTCCTGTCCAAACTCAAAGCCACTTGTTTTGAGGTCCTAACTCCACTACTGCAATCCCCTACCTCCATACTTCCCAACTATCGACACCGACTAAACACCCACACACACACCCAAGAAGACGAACAAGAACTAAGGAGAAAGAGAAGAAGAGTAGTACCGTCGGTGAAAGGAAACGACGGCAAAGGAAGGCTCACCAGGAATCGCACACACTCACTAGGGAGAGAGGAGACACTCACCGAGGAGAGAAATTAAAGACTATATCTCGCAACCTCTAACTATATTCATCTCATGTTTTCAATTATGTGGAGTTACGTGTTAGATCAAATTATTTAATGCTCTTCATATGTATGCAAAAACATAAGTGATAGCTAGAAAAAACCACTCAACTTGGCGCTCTTTATGTCTTTTTAGCACTCTTCATACTCCTTTATGTACACTATGCAATAAGCTATCAGTAGTTAATCAAAAAAGAGAATAAGTTTTTAATAAGAAAATTAAATACAAATCTATTGTAATAATAAAAATTGTTTTTGACAATATATGGTATGTTTAGCACTCATCTAGTCTTTGTGCTATGTATGCATGTATCGTGTTCATTTCTATTGTAGGTTGAACCTTGTGATATATGTGGTGATATGATTGACCAGAATTAGCACTACTTGCTTCAAATTTAATGTCTTATGTACATATATTCATGAGCTACATTGGATTTAAAGTAAGCTACAAGTTAAATAATCCTAACCTACCAACACCACCACATGTAACACATATCAAACACTTCTTAAGACATGAATATATGGTCTATTTGGCACTTATCCAACCTCTATGTTATGTATGCATGTCTTGTGTAGATTTCTATTACAATTGAACCTTATGATGTATGTGATGGTGTTGACAAGCCTGAATTAATCGCAACCAAGTGATTAAGGCATATACCCCAATCAACACCACTACATATATCACAAGGCTCAATCCGCAATAAAAAAAATTGCAATTTTCACAACCACCAAAGAAAATATTAATCAAGCAGAAAACTTTAATTTATGTGGATGTAAGGCCAAAAAAAATGTGAACTTTCAATTAGGATTTTGACAAAGAAGGAAAAATAGTAAGCATCAATGTTTCAACAAAGGGCACTCGTCCAGGCTCTGTGCTATTTATGCATGCCTTGTGTCCATTTCCATTGTAGGTCAAACCTTGTGAAATATGTGGTGGTTGGAGAATACAAGACATGCATACATAGCATAAAGGCTTTAAGAGTGAAAAGGCATAAACATTAGTGCTTTGACAAAGAAATAAAAGAAGTGAGCATCAGGATCGATTGATTAAAATGTTCATACAAGCCAAGACAATGAAAGAGAACATTAACAAAAGACGACTAATAATTAATATTATTTCACTTATTTGTATCTCTTGGTTAATAATTTTAGAATGTTTGATTGATAAATAATTGGTTTTATTACTCAATTGGACTTTGAGCTTTTAATTGGATTTAATTCGTTTTTGTAATAAAATTCTAGATTTACAGTGCTTCATTATTTCCACCATAACTTTTGATATAGATATCGGAGTAGACTCATTCTTTTTTTCTATTTTTAGATGATTCAGAGAGCTACAATTGTTATGAAGACTTAAAAGGCTGATACAGACAAGAAGATGGACGAAATTGAAGCTAAAGGAAGATGCATTTTTCTGGATTTTTATTTTTTGGTGAAAGGCAATGATGTTTACAAAACGCGAGAGCAAAACAGTGATGAAAGAAAAGGGGAGCCCCAACAAAAGGAGTACTAAGCCATACCAATGGCAAAGAGAGAGATATATCACAACGTAAGAACCGGGCTGAACCCAAAAGGGGTGAATTGGGTGAAGAATAAAAACTTAGGAACTTTAAGAATCTTTTTGCAACTCAATAAAACCAGTTTTTATGACAATAAAGAGCTCTAAAGCAATAGACAAAATCATTCAAACATATATGCTGGAAATATAAGAGATAAGGGAAGAGAATATGCAACCGAGATTTATCCTGGTTCGGTCCTATCCTTGACCTACGTCCAAATCCTCAAGCTCTACTTGAGATTTTCAATACACTATCCTCTTGTTTAATTCAGGCACAAGAGAATCCTTTACAATCCCACAAGTTCACCCAAATACTTGTGAAGCCAAATCTCTCATCGAGATACTCCCCCTTACACAATGCAAGGTTACAATCTGTTTCCCTCTTAAGATTACACAATCTTGAGTAACTCTCAAATAAACAGATAGAATTTTTATAATGAATCTTCTCTCTCAGAAGTGAATAAGATAAACACTGAAGTGCAATACAAATTATCTCACTCTCTATGCTAAGCTATATAAACATTGAAAACAGAGAGTAAATAATGTGAAAAACAGTATTAGCATGTTGAAGATGTAAGCTTGTGTCTCTCATTTTTCTGCCTGAATCTGTCCTCTTTTATAGGTAGAGAACAATATATGACCATTGTAATCTTCAATATAACCATTGCCTTCATTAGACAAGGTTCTCGTTCGATTTAGGTCTTCTTCTCTCTCTAAACTTCACTTAATCCACTTTGGGCGTGAAGTTCGAGTTGACTCTCTGCAAATTTGTCCGTTGGAGTAGCATCTGCTGGATGAGGAAATCATTCTTTAATTCTTTGTAAGCGTGTGCAGATGGATTACCCAAAAGTATGCAACTTTCTGGGTTTGCAATTAATGTACTGGACATCACTTTTGCTTTTGCTTTAAACCTTCAATAAACATCCTCTAATTTATCTGAATCTCACCAATAAAGAGGTTAAACATATCTAGAAACATTAGAGATTAATCATAGGAAGTATTAAGATCAAACAAGAACGTATTGCAAATTTGTGATTTGAAATTCGAAGACGCACAAAAAACCTCGAGGTTTGTTCTTCAAACCTGGAGGTTTTTCAAGGTTCCGAAAAAATGTTAGCCTCTCTCGCGAGACAAAACCTCGAGGTTTATTAGAAACCTCGAGGTTTCACTTTGAATGTGAAACCTTGCAAAATCGCGCCAAGAACAAACCTGGAGGTTTTCTGGAAACCTGGAGGTTTTGGAAACTGGGAAAGCACAGATGCTCTCTGTCTGGACAAAAACTTGAGGTTTTGGTTCCAAACCTCAAGGTTTGAAGATATTCGAAGTTCGTTGCTCTGTCGATGAAAACTCGAGGTTTTAACTTTGTTCAGCTTTCTTGAAATAACTATCAAATTTCGAAGACCATATCTCCCTGGTCTGAACTCCGTTTTGGTCCGTTCAACCTTGTTGGAAAGCTCTATGAGTATACTTTCATATGCCACCAACTGCAGCTCAATTGGATTTGTAGTTTGTGAGATACACTCAAAACACTGAAGCTTGGTTTTCTATGTGGCGTGGATTTTTTCTGTCAAATTCCACAATTCATAGCTCCTTGATCTAAACTCCTTTGGTCTTGAATTTTATATCAAAATGACGCATTGGGAGTCTAGTTTCATATGCCACTGATTTAACTTCATTCCGATTTCTGGTTCAAGAGATATCATCGAATTACCGGGACGTCGCCCATGCTGAATGTGAAACAGTGTGGAGCTGAAGAGCTGATGATAGCTGGAATCTCGAGGTTTGGATTGAAACCTTGAGGTTTGCTAGTCCAGAAATGCCAAAGACGCTGAAGACACTTGAAAACTCGAGGTTTGATGGCTGCCTCGAGGTTTCTCGGTCCGAGTCTTCTAAACTCGAGGTTTGAGTTCCAAACCTCGAGGTTTTAGTTCCAAACTCGAGTTTTGTGTCCTAAACTCGAGTTTTCTCCCCCTCCCGAACCTCATATTTGATTGTTTTAACTCGAATTGAGCCATTCCAACTTCCATATGATCTTGGAGACTTCTAGCATCAATATAAGAACTTGAATAATGATATCTTCATTCCATTCGAAGAAGTTATTCCTTCTTTCATCTCCCAACTTGATCATTCTCATCATTTAACTTGGGCTCATCATTCTTTACGACTTCTACCTTCTTCAATATCCATAAAGTGATGAAGCTTCATTCCAACTTCGCTTATCATAGAGACTTCCCGTATCACAAGAACTTGAATGTTGATATTCCTATTATATTGTGCAAGTTCTTTTGATACCATCTTTCTCTAGTCTCTTCTCTTCTTCTTGGTTATCCTCCAAAATCCATTGATAGCATCTTGCTGTTTTGACAACCTCTGCAAGTTCTTTTTTCTTTAATCCCTTATCTCCTTCTTGATTATTCTGCATGATTCAACTAAATATAGTAGTTAGTCAATGTAGGAAATAACTATATTACTCAATATATTACTCAATCTTTTTGCTCTTAATAATGGCATCTATATAAGACATCATCAAAACTAAGCATATCTAACAACGACTGCTGGAGGCAACAGAGAGAGGAAGAGCACGCACATGACTAAGAGAGGCTAGAGTTGAGAACTATATCCAAAGTGTATACTAGGGTAAATGTTTCTAGACCAATCCTCTATAAATCTTGTCTCAATATTGATAATGAGATTGTCTTTACATACTGTCGGTTTGAAAAAATAACATTTTTAATTCATAACGAAACCTTATTTTAAAACAACCAGTCTAACATGTAAGTTTTAGAAATAGATAAATAAAATTCAAGAAACAAAATTTATATAAACAAGAATTTGTACAATATGATTTATCAATATAACATAAAAGGATGAAAAACATCAATAGGAAATAACAGTAACAGATCAAAATACATAAAAAGATTGAGACTTTTTTATTAATAATTAATCTTAACCTAAAGGTGGTAGTACATGCATGTGTGTGTAGTTGAAAGGATCATAAATCACATTTGATCTTGTTACATCTCTTATAGTTTTTCTCATTAGTTGACCATTACCATCATCGTCCATATTTTCACCTTGAAAAACACAATCGATTAAATCAATGATAAAATCAAGAGTAGAGGAATGATCGAATGTCCTATCAAATTGGTCAGACATGTAAAGCTATCAAGCAAGCAAGGGAACAATGGAGTGCCAAAACTGTCTTATGCACAAATTCAGCAAAAGTGTATGAAATGGAATGAGTGCAGGTATATGTGAGTATGTATGATATGTATGGTATGTGTATGAAAGTATGCAAAAAACAAAATAAAACCAAGATATTTGTTTGTTTTTCTTTAGAATTTCTATGGTATGCACATGATTGCAGAAAAGTGCTATGTAAACTAATATGCAAGCTAAAAATCAACTAAAGCACTACCAAAATCTCTAACAATTAACAACTAACTAAAACAAACTCAAAACATCTATAGAAACAAAGGAAAACTCAAGAACTCACCAAAAATAAAACCTAGAAAAAATATAGAAAAATTGGAAAAGTGGCCAAAACCATGGAATTTGGCCAAAATAAGTGCTATTGCTCGAGCAATGATCAGAGATAGCAAGTATTAGGCTTCATTTTCGCCATTGATCTCTGGTACAAGGCTTGACTTCCAAAATCCAGTGACTTTCAAAAGGCAAGAACATTGGTAAAACGAAGGTCAAACTCCAATAAGCATAACATCTTCAATATAGCTCCAAATTTGGTAAATGAGCTATGCCCAAAAAGATTTTTAAGTCTTCTTTCCAATGGAAAGAATTAGCTCCAAACACATTATATTCTGACCATTATGATCAGATTAATAAAGGTGATTCTTGACCAACGTTTTTGCAATGTGATTATCTGACTGTAAACCTCAAAATATCATTTCTCTTCAGTTGATCATTTTTTCTGTGATCTTGATGTTTTATGAAAAGGCATTTGAGTCTAATTTCATATGCCACCGGTTTTAGCTCATTTGGATGTGTAGTTTGTGAAATACACCAAAATTGTCAAAGTTGTGTCTGTTGTATAGTGTGAATTGCAGTGGATATTTTGAAATATCATACCTCCTTCATATGAACTCATTTTAGCTTGGTTTTGGTGCCTATGTGACGCATTGAAAGTCTAGTCTCATATGAAACTAGTTTCACCTCAATCATATTTTTGGTCTGAGATATGGTCAAATTACTAAACCTTGATCATGTTGAACGTAGAACAGAGTGATTGAAACACGTTGAATACTTGAGCATATTAGTGGATGCTCAAGTACTGCAATTTTGTGCTTGACTATGATGGAAAACTGAAGCAAAATCACTGGAGCATGAACTAAATTGACATTTAGTTAAATAACTTCTTTATTGATCTTCTTCTTCATCATTTTTCATAGTTGAATTTCATATCTTCTAATATCTGAATCTACATTAAATATAGGAATTGGTCAACGTAAAAGATAAATATATTATATAAACTTTTTACTCTTAATATTTGGCATCTATATTTGACATAATCAAAATTAATCATATCCAACATTGGTGACCCTTCTCCCACTTCAGAGGCTGGAGAACCTTGCACTCTTTATTTGGATGTCTTGTTGTTTCATATTGTTGTCGATGCTCTCATTTACACACAAGCTACTATGCACCATCATAAGCGAATTATAAACCCTTTACATAAGGTTATTGTGTGTTTGAGATGGGGAGGAAGTTGTAGACATCCCAACTCCTGATGAAAAGGTTGCCACACTAGGTTAGGTGAAAAGATCTTTCATCTTTTGGCTAAAAAATCTTATTCACACGGTGGTTACACCTTCAATGATAGGAAATACCTTACTATTACTTGAGTTTTCTTTGCATCCTACTTATAATCTATATTTTGTTTTAATAGGATCAACAAGATGCACAAAATTTCCCTTCTTGGCACAACTGCAACAACTCCATAAAAACATTGGCCAGATCGACTTGCATATGCCTTATAGGATAGTAGGTAAAAACTATGTATCCCTTTACAATTGACAGGAAAGATCTCACAGAGTTCATATATTTGGAAGAGATAGATATAGGATGGGTTCACCTTGCAATCATGTAAGTTTTTTTAATTTTTTCCTTCAATTAATCAATGGTTTTTAGGTTTTATGTATTCAATAATTCATTTATCATTTTAATTCTTTTATAGAGTCCTCCAAAAAAATGTGTCGAAAGGGGAAGAAATAGTTTACATGGATTCTTTTGTCATGCAAATATGACAAAGAAGAATAATAAGTTGGAACTAAAGATGACCTATGTGGCCTACACAATGGGAGAAACTAAATTGCCTTGTTATCTAGACCCATTTCTTGAAGAGTACGTATTTTAGTTTTGTTTATTTAAGATATTTAAAAATAAATTGCCTTGTTATCTAACTTCATTTTAATCTATATATGTTGTTATAGTTATCATTGGAGTCTATGTGTTGTTTCTCCCATCATGAACACCATCTATTGGTTTGATTTATTGGGTCACAGGTCAAACAAAGGAATAAAATTCATCTTTAGTCCATAAGTTAATTTTTGTAATCCATTAATTCTTGACTTAAATAAATTGTTTTTATGTTTGTTGATTTTCATTTTAATGATAGTGCATTCAAGACATATAGACTATTAGGTACGACACATGAAGGTAAAAGTAGAGAGCCGAAATGGTTTTATGTGAGAGGAAGTGGTTTGAATTCAAGTTATTTAATTGACAATCTCTTTAGATATGCATTTATTCATTTTAAACATTTGCTTTTGGTTTATAGTGCCCTTGACAACCAGGGACAACTGAGTGCGGATACTATCTTATATTTTATTTGTATAATATCATTGAGAGTGGAGTTACTACAAATTTTGAACATGTAATGGTTTTTCATTCTCATATGATAATACTTTTGGTGTTGTAATCAAATTGTTAATTAATTCATTCACTTGATTGATTTATCTTAGCTTATTTTCCAGTTTGCAGATTTTGGTAATGACGATGCCTACTTAGATGAAGATATTAATTTAAGGGATAAGGGTCTTAAATGCCATGGAAGTTTTCATTCGAAGCATTGGTAAGATGGAAGTTTTTTTTGAACCAAAAATGCCACGGAAGTTTTCGATGAAGAGCAATTTTGCCCCGAAAGTTTTCACTAAGGAGCAATTTTGCCCTTATGTCCCCATATATTAAATTTGACTATTAAATTAGTCAAAGACCACACATGTTATGCCTTGAAAAGGTCAAACTTGGAGCCAGAGAAGGAGATCCTTGAGATGTTGAGCTCAATGCAACCAGAATTTGTGAAGCCGAACTGGTCAAAGGGACCGAAAGGTCGATCATTACAAAAACCCAAAGAAAGCATCACTTATAATCTAAGCAAATGATCGATCTATACAAACGTAAATATTATCACTATTGATTTGTTTTATTGAACCAATTTTTGGAACAATTCATTTCTCGTTTTGCGTTTCATTTGCGTTTTGTGACAGACCTTTCAGTTCCTTTGACCAGTTCGGCTTCACAAATTCTAGCCGCCTTGATTTCAACATTTGAAGGATCTCATTCTCTGACTCCAAGTTCGACCTTTTCAAGGCATGACATGTGTGGTCTTTGACTGATTTAATAGTCAAATTTAATATTTGGGGACAGAAGGGAAAAATTGCTACGTTTTGTAAATTTCCGGGGCAAAATTGCTCTTCAGAGAAAACTTCCGGGGCAAAATTGTTATGTCTTGTGAACTTCCGTGGCATTTTTGGTCCAAAAAAAACGTCCGTCTTACCAGTGCTCCTGAGCGAAAACTTCCATGGCATTTAAGACCCTTATCCCTTAATTTAATTCGAGACATTTTGACTAGATATCTTCTTCAACACATAGATGAGTAAAGTTTACCTTGATATTAAGTATTAGTCCTGTAGGCAAGTTTTGGACACTTTATGGTGATTATTGTACGTGGTAGTAGTTAACACTTTTATTAGCTAGATGTTTATGTACTATATGTAATGACATTTTGGTTTTATGAAGAAGTGATGGATGATGTTTTTGTACAGGTTTAATTATTGGATAGTGAAAAATATAAGCTTATAAAGCAAAAACTTTATTTATTTATTTTTTTAAAAAAAAAACATTTCAGCGTCCATTGTTTTAAAGCAGACGATGTAAGAGACTTACAACATTTTTTTTTTTTTTTTTTGAGAAAAGGAACGTCGTAAGTTGCTTACTTATGACGTCTATTTTGAAAAACAGACGTTGTAAATGTCTTACAATATCTCTTTTTTAACGGACGTTGTATTTAGACTTTAATTTACTCTGTCACTTACATAGGCATCCTCCTAAAAGGGATGTAAAAATGTCCTTAAAAAATATGTTAAAATTGCTTTTTGTAGACTTTACAGTCAATCTTCATAAATATTGTTATATTTGATGAATATTTCATTCTGGTTAACTAGAATATTACTTTTTATGGTATAATAATGATCTTTTTATTTTTTCATCAAATATTTTCTTAAAATTTGACTTGTTGAAAATTAATCTCATAAATTGTAGGTCGTACACAAAGAATCCTTTTCTCGCGTATAATACTGTCAGTAAAATAGTAAGAAAGTTACAAACAGAATTTAGAGTAAACATTAAAAAAATTAAGAAAATTCACCATTAAATTTAAAAAATTATGCAGAGAGTACTTCATTAAATATGCGAGATTGTAACATAATTCAATAATTTAATATGCGAGATTTATTTGAATAATAACGAATACGCGCTATACGGTGGGGAAATCAAAAGAAGTACATCCCAACTTGTCAACCTGAGACATGACTTTCCCCTGATAAAACGAACAGACACCATTTCTGGGAAAATCCAAGTAAAGGAGTCGATTTCCAATTCTACGTTTACCAGAACCCAAAATTAATTACTTGCAGTAAAAGCTGAAAAAGCGAAAAAGCACAATGACACTGAGCCCAGTCTCATTAATTCAAAATATAATAATAGTAATAGTTATAAGTACTAAAATACCTAAAAATTGATATAGACACTTGAGATCTAATCTGAAGAAGCACATATTTAACTTAAAAATTAAATTTCTGGGGAGAGAAAATTATACTGTTACAAGTGGAAGTTCACTGTGTTATTATATTCATTCTCCTCCATTAATTTCCTAAGGTATATTATATATATAAGCAATGTAAATTGCTCTCATTCATTTTCACTAGTCACTACCCACTTGAGAAGAACAGTGAGCTTGATGTTGCCGATGGACTTGTCCTCTGATTCTGATATGCCGTTTGCCGGAAATAGTCCGGTGGAGACACCGCCACCGTCACCGACGACATCGCCTGAGCTCCTCCAGAGTCCGGTGGAGATCCTACAAAATCATCCCAGAAAATTTAAAAAGGAACTAGTCAATAAATTAGATAAATATATACAGAATAATCAACATGTTGATTAATTCATACACTCAAAAAGACCTACCATTTCAACAAAGCTTGCATGTTTGTCAATATTTATCCTGAAAAAGGTACTTTTCTAGTAACCAAAGGGAAAAAAATAATATATTTTTATCCAATATTTCTATTTCTAATGTGCAATGTAGCAGACCCGATAAAAGTTGTTGTTGTACTTCGATCTCTATCTCAAAGAGAATGTCATGAGTATGAATTATTTTGAGTTCAGTCACATAAATTCAGCTACAAGTTTTGTAGCCCACAAAATTTGAACTTGAAACCCTGTTTGCTTAAGAAAAACCCAAAAAGCATCAATTTTTAACATTGTGATTTTAAAAATTTGTGCTTTAATTTGTATTATCTGCTTACTTGTAACAGCTTCAAAAGTAGAATTTCTTGAAGTTTCGATCTGGGTTTTCACGATTTCTTGATTTGGCTGCTGGGTTTTCCTTCTGCGACGATTATGATCTGCCAGTCTCTTCCTGCAGCTTCGTTTTCCATTGTCAAACTCAGAAAGAAGATGGAACCTGCAAAATAAAGAAACCCATAATGCACACGCACAAACATATATATAGCACTTGGTC
Organism: Acacia acuminata; assembly: GCA_019022655.1. NCBI lineage: Eukaryota > Viridiplantae > Streptophyta > Magnoliopsida > Fabales > Fabaceae > Acacia > Acacia acuminata. The sequence goes on along the minus strand of JAFJYI010000322.1, from coordinate 635,779 downwards.
TTTTCTGTTTTTGCTCAAACATGGGGAAGAAGAGGATATAAATTAAGTATAATTATGAATGAAGGTGTTGTGACAGTTTTTAAAGGGCGAAACAATGCAGTACGTAAACTGAGAATGGAAACCAGATGTTAAAATTTAGGGACGCAAATGCCCTCGGGATTTCCCCGTGTACGGGATGGGTGGGTCAATCATGGTTCATATCGAAGTCTTCACAAGGGCATTTCCGTCTTTTCGTAAAGGCTTTCTTGCTCCTAACCATTCTGGGAAAGAAGCAAAAGAGTCACATCATCGTTTTCTGCTGGTTTGGTGGGTTTGAAGAAGGGCAAGAAGCTGCAGAATGGTGAAAATAAGGGTTGATGAGAAGGCTATTTCTGTCATTTCGAAACACACGAATGGGTTGTTGTTTCTTTTCTTCATCGTCTTGAAAAGAAATTTGGGTTTTAATTTCATGTATGGATTGAATCAAAAGCTCAGTTTGTTTCCTGTTTCTAAATTACGCTGATACCATAAGAAGCAAAGGCAAGAAAGTACGAAGGAAAAGAAAGAAACGAAGAGGGAAATTTCTCTCCGGACGTAAATGCCCTCGGGATCTGCCCCCTTGTACGGGGACGAAACCAATGATTGGGTACCGAGGGCACAAGTCCGGGAGGGGTAATTCCGTCAGTTCAACTACAACCTGCTACACTGTTGGCAGAATCGCTGGGTTAAGCCGGCGGCGATGACGGTGGCCGCTTTGGAGTGAAACTCGCACACCTTGTGGCGGCGGTGGTAGTGCTTAGCGTGTGACAGATCGGCATTGCAGCCTTCAGCTTGGCACCGAGGCGAGTTCGAAGCCATCATCATCATCGACCCCGGTTCTGCTGGCCTGGACCTACGGTAGAGCCTGCTCACGAAGTCATCCTCCGAAGATGAGAAGTATGTCCGGCCACCAAGGTTGAGCCCAATTCTCGACGCCGGGAAGTCAGTGGACCGACCCATGTCCTCGGACTTTGGAACGACCAGAAACCCACCAGGCCCACAGTGGTTGCCGGCGTTCATGGCCGGAAGCGGGTCCAGAGAGAGCATGGAAGTAGGATGAGGAGGAGGTTGTGGTGGAGGGAAGGAAGAAGAGGACGCGCCGGGGAAGGCGCGTGGGTCAAATAAGTAGTGCTGGTGGTGGTGGTGGTGGTGGGGTTGAGGGCTGTACTGGTAGAGAGAGAAATCAGCGGTGGAGCTGGCGGTGGCGTGTTGTGAGGGCCCTGCAGGCTGTTGTTGGTGGTGTTGGTGAAGGAACTGGTCCGGCAATAAGGAATGCGAAGTGTAGTGGTCGAAGATTTGGCGGTGGGTCTGGTCAGAGTCTGCACCGGTGGTATCGGCAGCTTCTTCGTTGCCAGCAAGCACAATCGACGACGGAGGGTTCCCCCATTCATATCCCAACATTTCTCTCCCTCTCTCCCCCCCAGAGGAGGACCACCACGACGACGCCGTTTCTAGCTTCCGAACAAACACAATACCACCTGCGAAAAACCACAAGCCTCCTTGGTGAGAAGAAAAGAAGAAAGTGCAAGTTCTATGCCCTTTTCCAACTGAATAATTAAAAAAACAATAATTTAATTGTATTTCTTTTCTAGTTTCTTGTATATATCTATATATATGTGTGTGAAAAGAGTTTTTCGAAAGTAGAAGAAGAGAAGTGAGTGGGTGAAGCAGTATGAAACTGAGTGAAGTGAGATTCGGTGTGTGTGTGTGAGAGAGAGGAGAGAGAGAGAAATATGGGGGCAAAACCCTAATCTGCAGGCTCTACCTAAGCTATTACTTCCATCTGGGTCTCTCTGGTTGCTTCCTTACACACTCTAATGGCGTGTCGAGTAAGTCTTTTCTCTCTCCTTTTTCTTCTTCTTTCTTTCTCTTCTGCGACTTTGTGGATGAGTGTTTAAAAGATCTCACTTTCACCCTCTAAAAGCTGAACCCTTTTGTCCCTTCTCTCTCTCTCTCTACAGAAATGTAAGCATTGAAGCTTTTTTCACCTCTTCTCTTCTCTCTCTCTCTCTCTCTCTTCACTCTCTCTGTGTTAGTGCTATGTTGGTGTAAGGGAAACTGAGTTATATGAGGCGGCTTCTGCAGACGCAGGGGGTGATTGGGGGTGAACTGTCCTGCCAACGTACCCCTGAAATTACCATTTTACCCATAGGCAGCTCTGCATAATTACAAAAAAGTGAGCTGAAGAGAAGCTTTAATTCGATAACATAATACGAGTAGTAATAATAATCCATCAAATCCTTTTTTTAAAACCTTCTTGCTTTTCCATAATCCTATTACCACGTGTCTAAGTAACTTACTAATCCAAATTAAGGCTATGAGACTATGATGCCTGTGGGGATGAGTCTTTTTAACAAGGTGGGGGTTAAATCTCAACTTGCTATTTTTGTGATTTAGCTGGTCCACCACTACGAGATCAAGTCTAACAAATGAAATGAAATGAAATCTTTAATATAAGAACTAATATTCAGGTAGACTAAAATAATGAAATAAATTAATTTGTTTTAACAAATGTGATTTAATCTCTATAAAATTATATCTATGTGTAATATAAGATGTATTAGTTAATAAATTAAGTAAATAAGTTTAAAAAATAATAAATATGAAAGATAAAATATATTTTTTTACTAAAAGATAAAATAAATTGAAATCTTATATCTTATATTAAATCTAATCTCACAACTAACTTTTATATTAGGGTTAGTTGTAGTAAACTCTTAAGGGAAAATCACGTGCGGGTCCCAAGCAAGACAAATTAGGTCCTTGAAATCACCAAATTACATTGAAGTCTCTAGGAGCTTTTTTGATATTATTTATATTAATAATGGAAGTGTTATATTTACAACAAAATTCAAAAAATTTAAAAACCTGTCATTCACAACAAAAAAAAAATCATATTTACAACAAGAAGTGCCATATTCACAACAAAATTTAAACACCTAGATTTTGTTTCAAACTTAAATCCCTAAGTACAAGTTCATTTACACACAACAAAAAAAAAGCCTAAATTTACAACAGGAAGTGCTATATTCTACAATAAAATTTTAAACCTAGTCATTTACAACAAAAAAAACATATTAACAACAAGAAGTGATATATTTACAATAAAATTTAAAAACTTAGATTTTGTTTTTGATATAAAAATATATGTTGTATATGAATTTTTTTTGTAATTTTTTATGGTTCTTGGGACCTAGCTGTAATTTTCCCAACTCTTAATGGTGGTGGTGGTAATATAATAATAATAATAATTAATAATGCGGAAGAGAGATAAAGGAGTGAGAATCTGAATAAGGATAAACGGTAAAAAGTGGAAATGTGAAAAGATACAAGACCGAAAAATGAAAACGATAAAAGGTCAAAAAAATTGAAAACAATAAAAATGGGCAGTGACTTTAAATAGTCAAAAATGTTTGTGAGAAGAAATGGGGGCGAGAGACGAGAAGGTAAGAGCTAGAGATGAGAGGGAGAGGGAAGACGATGGTAGTGTTAATCTCACGCCAGAGGGCATTAAGTTTCTGTCACCCCACCATTCACTTTGTCATGCTCTTGCCTCTTGCTTCAGCTCTCTGGTCAAATGCTTCATCTGTGGCTGACCCAACACAAAAGACAACATTTTCATGATTAAAATGCCACAAAAATGTCATTTTAAGTGATGTTTAAGTCTCAAGGTATGTCCGAATCCTGAGCTTGACAATGTTACTCAACTCACTTAAACTTTTTTTGATACTTTAGGAAAAAAAAAAAAAACCACAAAAATCTTAAACTGATACTCCCTCATATTCTATATATAAATTATAATATTTAAAATAAAGTTAATTTTTAGAAAAGTTTTATGAAAAGATAGTTGAATTACCTTTTTTTTTTTTGAGGCATAAGTATCTTTCTATTAGAAGTAATTTTATTCAAACTCTATTGGGACTAAATGTGAGATATCTCCCAACAAAGATTTAAACCTTGATTTATCAAGTTTGTAAAGGACTAATCTTTTCTATTAAACCAAACCCGGTTTATTAACCAAATTTAAATCGGGGTCACCAAATTTAATAAATCATTAATCAAGTCACAAGGAGTAAAGAGATTTAGAAATTGGGTCAAGTTATATTTTGTGTTTGTCTACAAACTTGATTCTTTTTTTTTTCAAAATTTTTACCCCTAGCTACTTTTCTTGTTGCTTTAAGATGTCTGTTCAAACCTGTGACAAGTGACGAAGAAATTGTACCTCTTAACTAACCAACATGACAACTAAGCATTGACCTTTTTTTTTTTCTTTTTTTCTGCCATTGCTTACATATTTCTACATTAATAATGGCCAAGAATTAACCATTTATTCACTTACATCTCTCTTTTTTTTTATTAAAAAGTATACTTTTAGTCCTTTAAGTTTTATATTATGTATTTTTTTTATCTTTAAATTTATAAAGTATACTTTTGATTCTATATTTATAACATTGTTAATATTACTAATTGAAAATGTTGAGTGATGATTATTATGCAGCTAACAAAACATATTTTAATTTTAAAAAATTAATATAATATTTTTAGATTATTAAACTAAAATAAATCGACAAATTGCTGCAAATGAAATCAAGGTTTTCCTATTTAAATTATTAAATTATATTATATTATTAAACAATTTTTTTTATACAATCAAGTTTTGATATTCACACTTCATTATTTTTTTATGATATTTTTCAATTTACAAATATTTTAAATTTAAGATTAATAACATTAATTACACAATCATTACTTAAGTTTATATGGTCATAATTTAGGTTTTTTGCGTTAACGATATTTTCATTAACAATATTATAATTATATGACCAAAACTATACTTTATAAAGTTAAAAGAATAAAAATATATCTCATGTAAACTTAAAAGACTAAAAATATACTTTAACTTTTTTTTTTTTCATTTATTATCTCTTTTTCATTCAATCCCTTTTTTCCACCCACTCTCTTCCATAAATAAATGTATATTTGAAAAAGGATATATATATATTTATTTTAATATTTTATTATAACTAATTTTAACCTATATTTTGATTGAGGTCATAATTCAATTATTTATAATTTATGTATAATAGTATTTTGGATCTTAACTTGTCTCAAATTTAATGTTGTTATTTTTTGTTAATGAAAATTCGGTATGTCATTTTGAATTAATTAATTAATAAAAAATGATTATTGAATTTGATCAAATGAGTTTTTTTTTTTAAAAAAAAAAAAAAAAAAAGTTTAAATCATTCATCACTACACAAATGATAAGCTATCATTTTGTCGGACACATACTGTTTATAAATCAACTTAATGGTCTAGATTTTATACAACAAATTATAGCACAATTTTCAATAACGATATGTTATTGAGGATATGTATGACCTATTATTACCCATAAGGACATAATTTTAAATTTTGCTCACAATTTGAAGATCTTGATCACTCTTTGTTTGTGACCATTGTTTGAGTTTTGATGTTTGTTTTGCATGGTCTGATGAGACTCACTTATCTAATCTTACGTAACCAATTAAAAAAAAAAAAGATTTTGTTCCAAAATCAATTATAGCTTTTTTTTATGTTATAAGAATATCATAAATTTATTATTAATTTTAAGTAATAAAATATCCTAGTAACATTCAAAACGAACTCTAGCTATTGATAGTGGAAGATAAATACGTTGTCTCTCAAAAAGTTATTAAAAAAAAAAAAAAAAAAAAAAAAAAAAAAAAAACTACGTAGAAACTTTAAAATCCGCTTGCTATAGTAATGGTATTAAATTTCAATTTCTGTTGACCAGTCGAACCTGTGAATCCATCCTCTAACGGGAGAGGATACTCTCCTCATCGTTGTCGATCTCTCTCTATTAAGATCTTGAAATAAAATATTATTAATCATTTATATGTTATATGTGTAAATCCTAGATTAATATTAGTTTATTAGTTAAAATAATTAAAAAAAGTTTGAAGAAAAACATAAAAATAAACATATAGAAAAAGGAGGTAAATCTTTGCCTGCTAAAGAATTTAATTACATGTATTTCTATTACTATGAGAGAGTAAATTTCAAAACAAAAAAATCAACAAGTAGTTTTTATAATTTACTTTGACTCTTAGATCGGGATTAAAATTCAGTTCGGTTGACCAGTCGAACCCGTGAATCAATCCTCTAACTCATCCTGTAAACAGTGTTGAACGGGTGGATCAAAGGAGATTTTTTTTTTTTTTTTTTTTTTTTTTTTTTTTTTTTTTTTTTTTTTTTTTTGTGTCCTCCCTTGCTGAGTCAGATACCACGTCATTTTGTTAGATTATGTGTGGTTTTTATATAAATATTTTGTTTTCAGGGTTATATATGAATATTTTCGTACATTTCAATTATGATTGTCTTAAACTCGATTTAGCCACATTTTGGCCACCACTGACCTAGTCTTGAACCACTCCTTCAATCAGAGTTTATTGACAAGTTTAATTTTATGGAACGTCATTATTTTAAAGGAAAATGACAAAAAAATATTACTAGAACTTCAAAATCTTATTGATAATAATAATAATGGGATTAACTAGAATAGAAAAAAAGCAATTAATAACTTGTATTGTTGGAAAATAGCATATTTGGGATTTTAAAATTCAAATGGTATTTTCTTGAGATTTTCCTTTATTTCAATAATTGGTTTTGTGATTTTAAAATAAAAAAAAGTAAAATTTTTAAGATAATTAATAATTTATAGATTAAAGTATATTTTTAGTCTTTTAAGTTTTACATAATGTATACTTGTGGTTCCTTTAACTTTATAAAGTATACTTTTAATCGTAAAGTTCTAACACTAATAATGTTGCTAACAAAAAACATTAACACAGAACTGAACTCAATGATAACTAATAACATTTAATTACACAAATTTTATATATTCTTCAACTTACCTATTTTAAATTTAAACTTAATAGCATTTAATTACACAAATAAGCTTACTTAAGTTTACACCGTTATCACTTGAGTTTGAATTTTCCGTTAGTAAAATTAACGGTGTTAGAATTATAGGACTAAAATTATACTTTATAAAGTTAAGGGACCAAAAAGTATACCTCATGTAAATTTAAAGGACTAAAAAATTACTTTAACCTAATTTATATCATAAGTTATGGATCTTCAAGTGTCAATTATGTTTCCCTTATATATCTGAATTCTAATTTGAATCCCATCATCACTTTGTTGCTTTTGATTACAATACACTTACAAGTTTTAGGAAAAATTGAAAGGGACTTGTGCTGGGCATGCAGGTACTTGTGCTGTGTTGTTTTAGTGTAAGTAGATTTATAATTTCCACTGTTAAAAGTTCTGAAACCATGTGATTATTTTTTGTTCTAACCTAACCTTTATTAAAAATTATGAGACTTTAGCCAAAAGTTCCGCCAATCAAAATCATAATATTACAACTCATTTATCTGCCCTCATATATAATTATTTTTTTGTCACTTAATTTGAAAATTTAATATTTAATATTTTAAATGTTTATTGTAGTATAGTTAATAATTATCACAATCTTCATAACGGCTCTTTAATTAATTGGTTAAGTAGGTTGTTTAACAAAATTATATTGTTTTGTGTTTAGACATTACTAAAGGAAAAAATCAAATATAACGGAACAAACCCCAATCATTATGCATGACAAGAGAATCTTTGTCTATTCAAAATTATTTTTGTCATAAATTAGTACAATTTTATGATTTTTTTTTATAGGATATTGTTACTACAATTTTTTGTCACTACCAAAGTCACTACTACTTTTTCACCGTTAGATAAAAATCTCATCTACTTCTATTATTTCTCTCTCCTATTGAGATTCTTATCTAACGGTGAAAAAAAGTGGTAGTGATAAAAAAAAATGATAGTAATAATATCTTATTCCTTTTTTTTTATCTAATACATATAATGATAATGTGGGTGCAAATAATATTTGATACGTTAAGTTGTTAGTTTCAAGTGACTTTTTGTTGAATTAATAAATAGTTAAATAGGTATTAAAATTCAATTTGACAAATTCATACCCTCCCATCATTACAAAATAAAAATGTTAATAAACAAAAGCATTGGGACAATTATATAAGAATTCCAATTAAAAAATGCTAATTTTATTAAATTTGTTTATTTAAAGTATATTAAATTAATTGCCTTAGTTACACACACATAGTCAAATGAAATAGAAGTTTGATTGCAAAATTAAGGAAAAGGAACATTTTTATCTTCAGAAATTAAAGGAGAAATATTAATTAAAAATGCTCAGAAGACTAGTGTTGGTGCTAATACTCCTTCGCATGCCAGTTCATCATTGGATGGTGGCTAGTTTGATTGTTCTTGTTCTAATTTTCTTGTTTTTTTTTTTTTTTTTCGTTATATCTGTTTGTTCCTGTTAGATCTGCCATGTCATGCTTTGTTGTTTATTATCTAGACTGTTGTTTTATCATTTTTATACCATTCACTTCTTTGAAGTTTATTAACAGAACATCGTTTAACCAAAAAAAAAAAAAAAAATTGTTCCATCTATTCTACCATCATACCCTAGTTGGCATCCGATATCAACTCTCATATCGTATGTGTTAGATCCCTACGAAGTACAAAATAAATTTTAAAAAAAAAAAAATAAGCTTAGATGCACTTATTATAATATAGTGCTACGTATAATTTTTCAATAGGAATATAGATATATATGTGTGTGTATATATATATATATATATATGTATATGTGTGTGTGTGTATGATAATATTTTAAACACCAATATATATTTATATCAGATTTGGCCATTTTAACAATCTCATGAGATTCTTAGAACAAAATAATAATAAAAATTAAACTAAGAAATCAAACCTTGACTACACACACAAAATTACAAACATCATATAATATATATTTACCAGTGGTAGTTGGGTTAAATAATAAAGAATTACATCAACACCACTTTTTTTTTTTGGTCAAACATCAACACCACTGGAACATGATGTTTCTGAATTCAAGCTGAATGATTTTTTAAAATAAAAATCATATTATGAAACTTGTAGCTATTTTAAACCCAATTCTAATAATACTGAATACTTCATACTGGACAATTAATTAGTCAATGTGGTTAATTAGTTAAAAATATTAATCACATTGTAATATGGTTTAAGAGTGAAGGATGGTTGAGTCATCTCCCAAAGAGTTTAGGGTTTGGTTACCCTTAAGAGGGTTTGTTGTGGTGATTTGTTGTTTAATCAAAATTTTATTATTATCTTTGTGTCTCTTTCTTCATTTCTTGACACATCAAATGGAGGGAGGAAAAAAATCAACTCAATCTGCCCTGCTTGGCAGGAGGGTTTTCATGAATTAGATTTAAAAAAGACTACATTTATAAAATTTTAATAAAGATAAGATGTAAAATAAAAGAATAATAAAAAAATAAAAAATCTCCATACACACTTCTCTAAAAAAATTTAAAAAATCTGATTCACAAAAATTTCCCCTCACCTTCCCTCCCCTTTAAATCTCTCACACCAAACAACCCGTCAAGAACGTTAAGAATTTGAACATTAAAATATTTTTTTTTTCAATAATTGAACTAAAGAATGAGGGAATTTAATCAATAATATAAAATATTAAAATAATTAAATAGCTAAATATTATAATTCTAATTGTACCAGATATACGATAGTTTGATACTGCTATTCTAGAAGGTTCTTAAACTATTATTTCCCCACAAGACAAAACATACCTACCAATAAACAATCCTAACCCTTTCTTTAGTCATGAGGAAAGAAAATAAGATGAAAGAATACGAGAAAGAAAATGTTATAGCTTTCCCTATTTAAATGGATTGGACAAGAGAAAATTGAGAGGTAAAAATGAGTAAATATATAAACGACTAAAATATTCTTATATATCAAACTATATCATGTTAAAAAAAAAAAAACTTAACTTTGTATTATCATTTTAGCTATATATGGTAGTTTGATTCAAGGTTATTAAACTCAAATTGGCTACTGAACTAGTCAGCGTACTGGATCAAGGGTCAATGAGTTAGACGAAGTCAGATCGGAGCTAACTCGAGGCCAAACCGGTGAGAAAGTAAAGATTCCAAAGTTATTGATATAAAAGTATAAAGAAAAAAATCAATTAAAAACAAAACAAAACTAGGTTATCGTATGGACTAGACCAATTTACCAACCGATGCTCTGGTTTCTAGCCAAACTGGTCTATCCGGTCTAAGTTCAATAACACTAGTTTGATTAGCTAAACATCTCAAATATTATATTAAATGAGTAAAAAAATATCATTTAATTTATATAAACAATTAAACTAATGTAATTTATAATTGTTGACCAATATGATTTATTATAATTTTTTTTTTGAAAATGACATATATGGATATTTTTTTTTTAACAAAAGATATATGTATTACTACTGTATAGATATTAAATCCCCCTTTTCTTCCTCCCTATTTTTATTTTCTCCCTCATCCAAAAAAGGTAAAACTTATTTATCTCTCTATTTTCTTTTCTTTTTTATTTTCTATCCATCTAAAAAACACCAACAAGTCTTTTTTTTTTTTTTTTTCCCACTATATGTGAGGTCAACTACATAAATTACACAGCTTCTATCAAGATAAAAGTTCTTAAACTGTATTTTTATTTTTCCTCAAGACAATTCCCCCACCACCGAAGTACCCTGGACCTAACTAATAAAAAAACCATAAAAAGTTGAAAGCGATATAGCTAAGTAGAAAGTACTCAATTTTGTTTAAATCAAATCAAGAGTTTTAGTCTTATAAATTTTTTTTTTTTTTTAAAAAAATCATATTAGGAGATTTTTTTACCAAACTAAAAATGATTGAATTAACAAATAACTTTTAATGAAAATAATGAATGGAGAAAAAAGTTGGAAAAACTAAAAAAGATCTGATTTAATTACCATAAGTTTACGACAATAACTACATGGGAAGATGTTGCAGCAACTAAAAATGATTTGTTAATGGAATGTTATAGAATAATCAACTAATTTAAAAGTAGATTAATGATGTTAAATAAATTAGTTAAATATAATATATGTGACTCTATCCCTCTAAAATACCACATTTAATATTAGATTATATATCAGTCTAGATGTTAGGTAAATTAATTTGAGAAAAAATGATAAATATGCAAGATATATAAAATAGACTAATACTAACTAGCTCCTATATTTAATTAGGACTAGAGTAGTATCAAATAACTACTACCTCTAAACACTAATAGAAGGTTCCATCAGTTGACTAATTTGGGGAGATTATAGAAATTATTTAATTATAAAATATATTACATGATCTCTCTAAAATACTTATATGAATAATTAGAATAGTTTATAAATAAGATAAATTTGTTTGAAAAAATGATAAATATAAATATTTTATAGTAATTTATTTAGTTTTATTAATATCTTTAAATTAGTTAGTCAAGTCTTATATCAAAGATCAAAGATAATTTACAATAAAATTAGATGAAAAAAGTATGTGCATATAGAAAAAGAAGAAGGTACTTTATCATTTTAAAACCAAGAATACGTTGCTATAATTTTACGACATTAACTCATTGTGGCAGAAGAAGTTGCGTAAAATGTGAATGTTGCAGTATCTAATGTGAGAATTAAGTGAATTGACAGTAATTGTTGAGATGTGAAGGTGGTGAAGAAATCGATGAAGGTACGAAGCAAAGGGGTGAAGAAGAAGAAGAAGATTAAAAAATTAACACGGAAAAGGAGGGAAAGTGAAAAGAAAATGGGTAATTTCACTACTGTTACTTTTGCAGAAAACAGTTATATAAGGAACCTTCGGTGGGCTCAATCACATCCCTATCTTTCAATAATGTTTGTATCACTTTGAGAACTCGAAAATGATGCTTAATGCTTATTCACTTGCAAGTACTTCTCTGGCTTTTCAATTTTGGAGCCCCAATTTAAGAAACTCACAGCTTTGCAACATGACCTCACCCCATTACCCAACCCCACTAAAAATATATCTCTATTATAATAATATAGGGTTAAGGTGCATTTAGCACAGCTTGAAGTATTTTTTTTTTTTTTAAGTGTATTCAATGTCCTAAAGTATTTTGTGATAAACTTAACATCCTAAAGTATTTTTGTGTGCACAAAGCACCCTAAAACATTTTTTCAAATATATCCAGTACCATAAACTATTTTTTCACAATATCTAGTACTTTAAAATATTTTTTCAAGCGTATCTAACACCCTAAATTATCTAAATTCTTAAATGTAAAATTTCACCCAAAAAATACTTTTGAGTAGCGGACGCACCTCAAAAAATACTTCAAAATGTCAAGGTACATTATAAATTACTTTAGGGCCTGTTTGATTCAAATGGAGGGGGTGGAAGGGGAGGGGATGGATGGAAATGGTATTTCATAATAATATTTTTTTTATTTAAAATTATAATTGCTAGCATATGTTACAATTATAATAATTTTTTATTCATAAAAATATACTTTTTATATTAAAATATTTTTTAATAATATATTCTTAATTATAATTTTTGTATAATACTATATTTTTATTTTATAATAATATATTTAAATAATAATATATTTATTTATCATAATATTTTTCATTATAGAGATTATTGGAATATCACATAAATCCTAAGGGTAAAATGGTCAAAACTTTAGGATGCCCTCCAAAATCCCCATTTTAGAGGGAAGCTAAGGGATGTTGGAGGGGAGGGGATGAAAACTTTAAGGTTCCCTCTCATCTAAAATTTTAAACTAAATGAAGAGATGAGAGCATCTACCCTCCCCTTAAACCAAACACACCCTTAGGGGTTGTTTGGTACGAGGGAGGGGAGGAAAAGTAAGCGGATAGAAAAAATTTATTTTATAGATATTCTTATTTTATAGAATAATTGATAATTACAAAAGATATATTTTTGATCATTTGCACTAATCTTCATGTTCCTATGCTTATTTTGTGTAACTTAGTAAAAATATACCTCAGGAAGACATAATTATTAGAAGCATTCTTAAGTCCTATTATTTTCCTTGTGTGTGTTAGAGAGAAGACCAATATTAAGGGAAGAAAATACTGAAAGAGAGAAGTATTCAAAAATATGAAGATAAGAAAAAAGAACAGAGATTAGAATGAGAGAACGACGAAGAAAGTTGAATATTGTAAGAAAATGGGGAAAAATTAATAACTAAAGGGAGAGACATCAAAAAAAAAAAAAAAAAAAATGCTTTAGTCCCACCTTTTCCGTATGTGATTATCTTAATCACTCTAGATTCTGATTTAATTAGAGAGAATATATGAAATCGGCTAAAAGCAATTTAGTCTTTCTATTTTAATATTTTAATTTCTGGTCCTTTAAAATAATTACCATTTTTATGGTTCTTATTAATAAATATTATTTTTCTTAGGTCCTTTATTACAATTTTCTCAATCTTAAAACTAAAAAGGATGTTCTACAACATATGTTTTGATATTAAGGAATATCCGTATAAAATTCTATAATATAAAGGACGTCTATGTGATTTAAAGTTAATAGAGGGGGGGTTGTATTTTTCTCTTAAAAATATAAAAATTTAAAGAGCACATTCAAGTAATTTAAAATATTTCCATATAAAGGACATGTTGTAGGTAGAGTTAATACGGAACTGGATTCTTCGCCTATCCTGGGAGAGCTTGTCCCCCGAACCGTGTAAATCGATCCGACGGTCTAGATCTTATTTTTTTTATTTTCTATTTTTTAAAACAATTATTTTAATGGATACATAATCTAAAATAAAGATAATCTCTCAATTAACATTTTTTCAAAAAATGATTTTTTTATTCAAAAAGTAACAATTTAAAAAAATAAAATCTGGACCATCCAGATAGCATATGAACGGCCCAGATGGGCCAAGCTCTTGGTGCCTATCGATAGGCACCAAAACTGATTCCGAGTTAATACTACTTAAAGTAGATTTTATATTGAGCATCGGAATTGGTACATAATTTTTGACAATATTAACAACTCATGATGGTATATGATTGACAAATATGACATATTTTAACAAATTCAACCATTAAATTTTCAAAAAAATCAATTAAATACCATCTGAATTTACAGAATCCAAAAGGTTTCATAAGAAATGAAAAGAACAGAGAGAGGTGAACGAGGAGAAATCTGAGTTTTTGATATTTAGGACAAATGACCAAAATACTCTTTAGATCCATTTAAAAAATGAGAGGGAAAACACTATTGAGCTCCATAATCTAATCTTCGTTGCCTTCTCTATGCAGATTCATTCTCGAACCACTTCGCCGGGGCCAAATTCCGACCACCACACCTTCCTCCTTCTCCCATTTAATCTCCTTCTTGCTATAGTTGCGATGGCCATGGAGGTGTTTAGGTTCGGTGAAAACGCTCTTTCAATCTTGAGTGCAAAGAAGGAGGGGGAAGCTTGTTGAGTGGGTTGTGTAGATGGAGCTATTTTCTGGAATAAAAATCCCCAAGAAGATCCTGAGAAGTAGTGATGTAGAGGGAGGAGGAGGAGAAGCATATATGGTCTGTTTGTGATTCCACTATTTTCTTCGTCTGCTCAGATATGCTCTCTGATTTCCTCATCAATACCTTCGTACGATATCCCAGAGTCACAACATTTTCATCCATTTGTTGTCTGCGAAGATTCATTGAACCAACCGTTTGTAATTATATGTACTCAAATTTGTCAAAGATGGTGTCAAGTTTGTCTTCTTCTTAATGGGTTGAGTTCTTGAGGTCTATGGTCAGTCTCTCTCTCTCTCTCTCTCTCTCTGTTTTGTATTTGAAGGCAAGAGCTATGTTATTATTAAGAAAAATAGAGAGAGAATAATTGGTGTGAGAGGGATGAACTTGGAGTATAATTACTGATTAGCCAAGGAGTTTTGTTTTGACGCTGATGGAATAATACATTTATATGTGGATTGGAACGTTGTTTGAAAATAATAATCACACTCACCGAGTTCTTTAAAAGGGGGGAAAATCCTCAAGAAGATCTTGGAAAGGCACCGAGGTAGAATAATAGTTTTTAAATGAGTAATGATTTTGATTAAATTAGTAAATATATTGATTAAAAGAATAATTGTTTTTACGTAATGAGTAATGATTTTGATAAAATGAGTAATGATTAATGCATTAACTAAGTTAGTAAATGTATTGATCATAAGAGTAATGACTTTAACTAAACGATGACTAAATGCATTAACTAAAAGAATAATAGTTTTGACAAAATGAGTAATGATTATGATTAAATGAGTGAATGTATTGATTAAAAAAGTAATGGCTTTTACGTAATAAATAATGGTTTTGACTAAAAGAGTAATAATTTTGGCTAAATGAATAAATATATTGATTAGAAGAGTATGATTTTTACTTAATGTGTAATGATTTTAACTAAATGAATAATGATTTTGATTAAATAAATAAAAGTATTAACTAAATTATTATTAAAGTTGTTGACTAAAAGAGTAATGATTTTTTTTTTTATTGAAAAAAAGGAGTAATGATTTTTATTTAATAAGTACCACTCAGTATATGGTTATAAGTCATTTGTACTTCATTCTCACAAATTAAGAAAAATATTAAATGAATAAATTGTTTCATATTTATCCTTATTTATGAAAGAATGCATCTTTTCTCTCACATCCTTTTATCTTTATGCATTTATACCCATATATCTCTATTCTTTTTTTCTCATGTGCCTAATGAATAGTGAATAAGGGTAAAATTGATAAAATATCATTTATTACTTTACAAGTGACTTATATTGTAAACAAGATTTTTTGGGAACAAGTAATTTATAAAAAGGTACATAGTGGTAATGATTTTGACTTTGAGGAGAAAAAAAAAAGAAAGAAAAAAATGAAAGGTAAAGGTTTTGAGAAGGTGAGTAATGAGGGGTTTATGGTTTTGAGTGATTTTGTCAAAATCATTATCATTATTTGTTAAGTAAAAAACAATTACTCTGAGTAAATGAATTTACTCACTTAGTTAATATATTTATTCATTTAGTCAAAACCATTACTCATTTTATCAAAACCATTACATTTTTATTCAATATATTTACTTATTTAGTTATAACCATTACTCATTTTGTTAAAATCATTACTATTTTAATCAATACATTTTATTCATTTAGTCAAAATCATTATTCATTAAGTAAAAATTATTACTCTGTTAATCAATATGTTTACACATTTAGTCATTACCATTACTTATTTTGTCAAAACCATTACTCTTTTAGTTAATGCATTTACTCATTTAGTCAAAATCATTACTCATTTTATCAAAAATGTACTTATTACCTCAAAATCATTATTTATTTTGTCAAAACTAATACTTTTTCAATCAATGCATTTACTCATCATTTAGTTAAAGTCGTCACTTTTTTAATCAATTCATTCACTAATTTAGTCAATCCATGAACCATTTCTCATTTTATCAAAATCATTACTCATTACGTGAAAACCATTATTCTTTTAGTTAATATATTTACTAATTTAATCAAAATCATTACTCATTTCATAAAAGCTATTACTCGTTTACTCTACCTCGCTGCCTTCCCAGGATCTTCTTCCGATTTTTTTTTTTTTTCCTTTTAAAGAACTCAGTGAGTGTGATTATTATTTTCAAACAACATTCCAATCCAAATATAAATGTATTATTCCATCAGCGTCAAAACAAAACTCCTTGGCTAATCAGTAATTATACTCCAAGTTCATCCCTCTCACACCAATTAATTGATCTCTATATTTTTCTTAATAATACATAGCTCTTGCCTCCAAATACGAAACAGAGAGACTGACCACAGACTTCAAGAACTCAGCCCATTAAGAAGAAGACAAACTTGCCACCATCTTTGACAAATTTGAGTATATATAATTACAAACTGTTGGTTCAATGAATCTTCGCAGACAACAAATGGATGAAAATGTTGTGACTCTGGGAGATCGTACGAAGGTATTGATGAGGAAATCAGAGAGCATATCTGAGCAGACGAAGAAAATAGCAGAATCACAAACAGACCATATATGCTTCTCCTCCTCCTCCCTCTACCTCACTACAATTCTGAGGATCTTCTTGGGGATTTTTATTCCAGAAAATTGCTCCTTCTACACAACTGATCACTCAACTCGCTTCCTCTCTGTCATTTCAATTTCTTATCAAACCTTTTTGAGATTTTGTAAATTCAAATGATATTTAATCCAGATGAAATACTAAAATTTAAATTCATGCCTTTTTTTTTTTTTTAACAAATTCCTAATCAGACCAAAAAACTAAACTACAAATTTCTGAATGTTGTTAAAGGATAAAAATGCCCCCTATAACTGTGTTTCTATTCATCAAGAGTTAGCTCATAAGTACTGTTTTATTAACCATTAATTATTAATCAAAACTTTTTTTTTGATGAAATGTAACTATTCATTCATGATGAAAATGTATATGTTACAAAATAGGGTTAAGGTGCAGATTGACTAATAAACGTTTACTCTAGGAGCGACCAGTATAATAAACTTTTAAGTGGACCTTAAATACTAAAAAATAAAAAATAAAAAAAATGTAAAATTAGCACAAATCCATTAGAACAAAGGAGCTGTAGTTTCTCATAAATGATGGTTGTTATCAGTCAAGGGTACTTGTTATTCCTTTATGTGATTAATTTGATGTTGTTGATGCATGGACAACTTTAGTTTGTGACTCCTTAATCATCTATTGAGGAAGAATTCGCGTTCCTGTATGATAGAGTGGGTTTCTGGCAAACCACAGGGATTCTAGTAGTTGAAAAGGAAAGTGTATCATAAAATTATTAGGATTTATGTGGGTTATCAACCATGTCATTATCCATTGTCAAAACTCCATAGTAGGATCAATATCAATTATAAAACCAGCAAACTTCTAAACCAACAAGCTTTGGAAAAAGGACAATATAAAAATAAATGCTCTAAAAACTCATTATTACACCCACAAAAATAATAAACCTCTGAAGAGACTAAAAAAAATTATTAAAAAAATGATATCACATGACTTTATTTTTAGGTAAAACAACGAAAAAACCTCATAAACTTTAAAATCCTATTAGCAATAATAGTAATGAGATTAACAAGAATAATAAAATAATTAACAACTCGTTGTATTGTGAAATCACCTATTTGAGATTTTCTTATTTTTAATAATATGTTTTAGGCACTATTTTAGAATTACTTTTTTTTGAAATAACTTAATTGCCCATATCGTTTGAATTGATGTTGTCATTTAATCGACAAGTTAATATTGTTAGTTTAACACTGTTGTTGTTAATGATATTTAGTAAATTGTTTTTGTAAAATTAGTTATGACTGGTTTACTTATTGTTGTAATTTGATATATTAAATTTCTTGCTTGTAAAACTGTTTTTGCCATTTTATTTTTTCCTCTTTAAATATGAAATCAAGTGCATTTGGGTAATTTTATGACAAAATTTAATATCAAACTAATCCATGGAAATTTCACAATTGATTAGGCTATTTCGATATCTTGAATTAGAATTTTCACATTTGAAGTATTTTTGTCTCCTTCTCAAAAAAAATATATTTTAATTTCATGTTTAAATATATTATATAAATGTGGAAGAAGAAAGATTTCTGGTTTAATTATATACTTTTTTCAACGTATATTGTTTCCAAGAAAATTTTAAACCTTTTATTAAAACAATACTAAATTTGTCCTTAGTATATAACATATTTAAAAATTTGATCTTACTCTTAGATAAAGATTTATATATATATATATATATATATATATATATATTTGTCAATCTTTAATTTACTATTATTGATATTTCCTTGACAATAATTAAAGAAGAGAAAGAATAAAGAAATTAAGAAAGATGATTATGATGTTTTAAAAACTACATATCATATTAGCTAATTTCTTTAATTTTATTAAATTAGAAAAATACTACTTTCAGTCCTAATTATAAGATAAAATTTATAGTATAATTTATTCTACAAACTTTATTCTATAATTAATGTACGAGGGAATATATTTTATTAAAGAAAGGTGGGAGTAAAATGTCGAGGATCCAAGCCAATATTGGGACGAACACTATAGAAGCTTTGATGTAAGATTTATCTAAAATGTCCGTGACTGCAAGAAATAAATACTCATTTTTATTTTAAATATAGGACCTTATTTTATAATGTAATTTATATTATAAATTATATTCTATATTTAAGATTGGAAGTAGTACTAGCTTTCTCTCTCAAATTTTAAATGATAAAAGATTCTAATATCTTTTAACATATTGTTCTCACCTCCTTACAAAGATTAGATTATTTACCATATCAATCAATGAGTCGTGAAATGAATACTTTAGTTAAGCCTATAAAATGAATTTAAATTCGTTGATAAGAGTATACTAGAATGTACGAGCAACATAATTCTTTTATTTATTAAAAGACCAATTACAATTAATGATTACAATTAAAGGAAAATGACATTAAAGAATTTTATAAAATTTTAAATTAGGTATTTCTCATCAAATGAGTTGTAAATTTCTCATCAAGTCTCATTATTACATTATTAATTTTTAGTAATAAATATGATTTCAGATTTTATAATTTCAAGCTTCTTTTTATATCTTTTTGTGTGTGTTTAAATTAAAAACAATGAAGACTTAAAGAATTTTAGTACTAATTTATTCTAAATTAAAAAAGAACAAGATGACTAAAATAGTACTCAACGATACCAATGGTAGTATTTTTTATTCAATGAGCTTCTCTCGCTTGGTCGCTTATGGAAAATCCCCGTTGTTTTCTTATATATATTATTATTAGTGTGAACATATAAATTTAGTAATGAATAATTTTATTATGAACACCATAATAATTAACTATTTTTAGGTATGAAAGTAGACATAAATTATTTATTTGGGGTAGATATAGCAACATCACTGAGGAGCCTTATTTCTATTACATTTTACAATGAGTTCTATTAGGTTTCTCTATTATTTTACTATTTTTAATGGGAAAATATTGTTTAGACACTAAGGAAACAAGTTCATTTCAATTAACCCTCAAAATAATTTTATTGTACCCTTGGGTCAAAATGAAATTAATTTTTTAATGAAAAAACAATAATGCCTTTAACTTTATTTTTTTCTTGAGAGTATTTACAAGATAAATATGAGTATTTTTAAAGATAAATAAAGACATATATAAGACAAAAAATGGTTAAAAAACCAAGGATTCAATAAGAATATTTTAGCAATTCACAAGAGAAATAAGAGAATTCATAAGACAAATAAAAGTATTTATAAGACGAATAAATGCATTAGCAAAACATATAAAGACATTTAAAAGAATCCATAAAGTTTAATTTTTTACAAGTCAAATGTAGACATTATAAATCAAATATGTGAATGACTAAAATTTTTATCTCCTTGGCCATTCACATGTTTGTCTTGTAAATGTCATTATTTGTCTTGAATCATATGATAAATGCTCATATTATATATATATGGGGTTTAAACTTCTCATATTGATAAATGCTCATATATATATATAAATGGTAATGGCTTTTATTTTTTACTAACAAAACTTAATTTTATTTTAACTAAAGATTGCAGTGAAATTTCAGAATTCTTCAAAGGTTAAATGAAATAAGTTTTTTCTATAGGGTTTAGGTGATATTTCCATATTAAAAAATATTAAATAATAGAGAAGATTAGTGGATCCCATGATGTAAAAAGTAACTGTTAAGTTTCCTTCATCACATTGCTATATCTGTATAAATTGTTCATGTCTATTGTTACATAAGAAAATAGTTAATTCTTATGGGTGCTCATAACAAAATTGTTCATAGCTAAATTTAAATATTTTCCCTTATTATTATTATTATTTGTCGAGGAGGGAAGTTGCCGTTTGTAATTAATTTAAATTTTTTGGTATTTATCCCTCTTATATTTTTAAAAGCAGTTGTAACAATTTATCTGGCAAAGGTAGCCGTGGATCTCCAAAAACGCGGCACGCGTGACCTTCGTTGGACACGTGTGAAGATAATAATGGCGAGTACGAATAATTTACATACTCCTGAGAGTGGCGAAGACCTATTCCAAAATGAATATAATAAAAGAGAGAGAAGAGAGGAGTATGTGTTGGTGTTTGGGTGGCTTTTGGTTAAGAAAAGGCTGACAAACACATTGACTTATTGTACGGAATGTCTGCTATCTGGTCTATTTATTAAATGCATTTCTCCTTTAAAAATAATAGCAGAAAGTGTCTATGAGTTGGGGAATCACTTACTTTGTCTCCTAGTTTACTACTTAAACTAATAATTTTTATTTAACCATAAAAAATTATTCTTTTTATATTTTATGAGATAAAATTATTTTCCCATACTCCGTCCAGTCTAAAGTATAAGATGATGTTAACTAATTCACACGAACTAAAGAATCTAAATCAATTCATCTAGTGCTTGTTTGGTTCACGGAATTGGGGGTAATATAATGAAATGTAATGCAATATAATGGAATATAATATAATGATGATTACATGAATTTATTTGATTTGTCATTAAAAATATTTGGTTGGATTACATGAAAATGAGGTTATATGTGAATAAATAGTAAGAGAAAAAATTACCCGTATATACACATATATGTATAATGTATACATTGGGTTTAAGATAATTTTTTCAATTTGTTTAGTGTATACTTGGGTTCATAATAAATATTTTAATATTTAACGGTAGAAATATTATATAGTGTACAACCTGGGTTTATAGTAATTTTTTAATATTTAATGGTGAGAATATTATTTAATGAGTGAAATATAATTTTTAATTTTTTTAGTGGGGGGAATTTTTTTTATATTTTTATATAATTAATTTTTTAATATTTAATGGTGGTAATTATTTAATATATTTTTTAAAAAAATTAAGAATGGGCATTTTAGTCAAATCAAAAATTTATATTGACAAAAATGTCCTTTTCATTTAGTTATATAATGTCTGATCCTCATTCATTAGTCTTAATATTGTAGGTAATTCTTTTTACATTACATCATAATCCTAATCAAATGTTGTAATTGATATATTATATCAAGATTACAAGTAATCCTCTCCCTTGAAATCAAACCAAACATGCTATTAATATGTCTTCTATTTTACCTTTATTAAATAATGTGATTTTCAAATATACATTTACTATCTGTCATATCTCTTTTTCCTACAAGGGGTAACAATGAAAAAACAATCATTAATACCTGGTCAACTTGTTATATTTTGAATCAAAATTTTATTATAGAAGAATTCTTTTATTTTAGACTGGAGGGATTTTTATTTTATATAATTAAAAATTACTTAAAATAAATAAATCTAAATTTTATCTCTAGTCCCAAATACAAGTCCCTTCTAACTAACCATACATACTAAAAAAAAAAACAGGTAAAACAATTAAATCATCCACACTTGATCCCTTCCTTGTTTTGGGTATTTAAGTAAATCAAACTTAGGTATTTGTAAATTGATTTGTATGAGTTTGTAAGGTGTTTTCTGTAAGTTCAAGGAATATAACGGAGTTAAGGGGATTACTTAAATATGAAGTTTGCCTTAAACCCTAAACAAATTGGTTTTGAATTGGAAGTTTTAGTGATTTTATTTTATTTTTGGCTTGGGAACTTTAAATAATTGTTGTGGGCAGTCTCCAAATGCCTCTTGGACAAAATATGTAATTTTGAATCGGGAGTTTTGGTAAGTTTTGAATTATGGACGTTTTTCAGCTAATTTTTGTTTTTTTGTTTGAGCAATTTGGACACATTGTTTGATTGGAAACTTCTTATCCTTTGCTTCTTTCGATGATGGTTGAGTAGGGAATCAATTTGGACATATTGTTTGATTTTTTTTAATTATATATATATTTTTTAAAAATTATTTTAATAGGAAACTTCTTAAAGATCCTTTGCTTCTTTCGATGATGATAGATGGTGAGTAGTTCCCGTTGAGTAGTGTCTAAAGTTTCATTGCAATTGACATTGTTTATGAGTACTTTAGACTATTTTTTAAATTCTTGATCAATTCAGGCTTAAACTTGCCATTTGGATTTTACATAGGTTTTAGATTCATGGTAGTACTTTGGTGTCCGGCCAAAAGCACCCATAGACCTAATGGTTAGTCCTGGTTTGAAAGAGAATACTCTTATTATCCTCCTTTTTATTATATTCTCATGATCTCATTTCCATCGTTAAATTATAAAATTGATGGTTTAGCCCTCAAGTTTGGCCTTAACAAAAAAATTACCGTAGTTTATAACATATGCCTCACTTCAAAAACAATATTGAGAAAAATAATATTTTTTAAAAAAAATTATATATAAATAACAATTAGGGAAATTTGGGGAAAGTCCCCAATTAAAAATTTTATTGGTTAAAAGGACCAAAAAAAAAAAAAAAGTTATACACAGAAAGAGCATTGCTCTATGAAATTTTCACACACAATGCAACATTGCCTTTGTTAGTTCTCATGTTTTTGATGTTTTGATGATAACAATTATAATGTAATTGAATCTTAATTTTAGATGAAAATTTGGAGTTTCCGGTTGCCTCTAGTCATCCAATATTTTACCTCTAGGCATATGTTTTGGAAAATCCACTTGAAAATGACAAAATCGTAATTATGGTGAAAATTCATTCTAATGGAAAAATCGTAAATATGTTGAACTTTCACTCTTTGCCTCTAGTCAATTAGTTTTGCCTCAAGTCACTCCCGCAAGTTTTGGAAAATTCACATATAATGGCAAAATCGTAATTACTTTGAAATTCACTTTTAATGGCAAAATTGTAATTACGCTGAACTTCACCTCATGACTCTAGTCACTACATAAATATATGACTCTAGGCATTTCTTATTTCATCTTTTAAAACTATCATGAATTGCCTCAAGTCATTTATTTATTCCTCAAGGCAACTTGACTCAAGGCATTTTGTTCTTACCTCCACCAAGTTGTCGCTATTTCCGGTTATATCAAAGACTATGACTCTAGTCATTTATCATCTACCTCTAGTCATATTAACTCTAGGCATCTATTAATTTTTTTTTTTTTTTTTTTTGCATAATACGGGCAAGCCGCAACTTGAAGCAGAGAGATAGGACCTAGAGCATAAAGACTAGTCCTAAAAACAAAACAAAAGGAACAAAGCTAGGATCGACAGGCCAATTGGTCCTTCCGCACCATTTCACGGCACCCCTCGAACAAAAGAGGAATAAGGATCGTGTCCGCATCCCAGGGAGCATTATGTCCTTCCTTTGCCAAATAATCACAAAGACATGCAATGTTCTCTTTATGAGTATAGTGTAGTTCCACACTCCAATTCCGGAAAAGGAGATCTCTGATATCTCCAATGATGTCTTTCAGCGGGTGATCATCATATCCCCAGTCTCTCATGAGCATATTGACCGCCTCTAGTGAATCCGAGTAGAGCAAGAATTTCTGGAGGCCCAATTGTTGAGCCATTGTCAGACCTAACATGATGGCATGCGGTCCGCCTCTATAACCGTTCGGAGCCCTAGGGGCTTGTAGAACCCCATCAACCATTGTCCCCGTGAGTCCTTGATGGCTCCTCCACATGCCGCTTGGAACTGCTGACAAACCGATCCGTCAACGTCGATACGAACCATGTTCCCGGCAGGGGGGTCCAAGACTTTTCGTCATTCCTGTCAAGTTGGAAAATTTGGTGAGATAAACTGTTATTAACACTACTTTCCAACATAAAGTAATTGCACAAGTGAAGCATCTCCCCGGTATTCGTGTTTACGCCTTGGAATAAGGATTTACATCTCGGAAGTCCAGATAATCCAACATCCCAAGCTAAAGACTCTTGACCAGGGGAAATTTTGAAACTTCCCTTTCCCCGGCTTGTGTTTGGTATTCCAATTGAGCCAACCCCTCGCAAATTACCCGCAAAAACTGGAAACATAATTAGATTTTAAGATTCCTTTCCAGAAATTCCTGGCTCTTTCACAATCCCGAATCACATGAAGCATGCTCTCTTCACTATTACAATGAAAAGGACAAAGGTTGTTGCTGGTAAGCCCAATCCTGGCTCTATGAGCGTTAGTGGCAAGTTTTTCATGGCCAATGACAGAGATTTGCCGTAATCTCCCAAAATAACCAGATTAGAAAAGGATTTGCGTATAATGTAACCTGGGTCGTTTCCCAACGACCAATTAGTTTGTTGAATTCGAACAAATAAAACAAGAAAAAAATTGGGGGTTTTGATTCAAAGAGAATAAAAATGAAATAACATAACGTAACGAAGTAAACACAGATTAAACGATAAACAAGATTAACCCAGGATTTCGAATTCCACCACCACTTCCCTTCCTGACGAAAACAGATTATAACCGAACTCGTGATCGACTGGGCAAACCGAAATCTCGCATTTGCCCGAAATTCCCTCAACCAACAATCGTCCCGGAATTTCTTCGAATCGTTGGCGTATCTCCGTACGATCGTACAATGATACTTTAACCTAGTTCGAACTACGTCCTTGGGAAATGTCGATCCGGGCGTTAAATCTAACACCCAATCCGAAAGTAAATCGAATCCGAAATTACAAAACGTAAACGAATTTGTTACCGTTAAGAACGAGTCCTCCGGATAGTGGAATCCTCAATCCATGGGTCAATCACAAAGTAGCTTAGCTAGTCATGATTATGCAGAACGAAAATCGAACGAATGAAGAAGTTCATCATGAACACGAAGAACACGATGAACAGAGGAAGAACAGATGAGAGAAAATAAAACTTCGTATTTGATTCAAAACTATCTAAAAACGTGAATGAGAATGTGTTTGTGGCTGCTGCCTCACTTAACCTAAAATGGCAAAACGAAATGGGGCTCCAATCCACAAGTCGTGCCCGAAACTAAAATAAAATAAAATGGGCTTTAATTACAAAATTCGAGCCCAAAAATACATATGACTTCGGCTCGAAAATCAACCGCCCTCTTGTTCGAATTTGCTCTTCATGTCTTCATAACAATTGTAGCTCTCTGAATCATCTGAAATATGAGACAAAAATGAGGCAAATCCGATGTCTGGTTCAAGAGTTATGGTAAAAATGGTGAAGCAATGTAAAACTGAATTTATTATTAAATAATGGCTAAAATATAATAAAAGGCCCAAGGCCCAAATAAGTATAAAAGCCATTATTTATTAGCTAAAGAGTCCTAAATTATAAATCAAGAGACAAAAAGTAGTGTATGAAATATTCAATTATCAAATTCCCCCACACTTATGTTTTTGCACTCCCGAGCAAAATTCAAAGAAAAAGACCTAAAGGAGAAACTCTTCTTTTCTAACAATTGCTAACAATGCAAAAATTGAACAAGGACACAAAGCTCCAAAAGATCAATCAATCAAGACCACAATCCCTTCATCTCAAATTACAATTCATGGTAATCTCAATTAATGATGCTAATCACATAAGATGGTCTCTCAAATGATGCGCTCAATCAATCAATCAATCAATCTCTCAAGTGTTTAAGGTAAATAAGTGTATCGCTCAAATTCTACTCAAGAAATTTGCTCTACCATAAGCTTGCTCAATTTCTACGTCTCCACTACTCATAACACATGCATGCACAAATCAAGAGAGCTTGTTATGAAAGGTTGTAATGGGGTTAGGGTGAAGGTAGGTAATAGTATGGAATGAGAGGTTAAGCACCAAGGAAATTAAAAAGAGCACTAATTAACACAATCATTCTCTATGTAAGAAAATTTTTATTTTACTTATATATCTCCTTTCTTTCTATGTATTTTCTTTCTATATTTCTTCTCTTTTTTTTTCTTTTTCTTTTTTTTTTTGCTTTTCTTTCTTTTCTTTTTTTTCTTTTGCTTTTCTTTCTTTCTTTCTTTCTTTTTCTTTTTTTTTTTTCATTTTTTTTTTTTTGAGAAAAAAAAATGAAACTATACCATATACATAATCACAATGACAAAAGCAAACATCCCCCCCCATACTTAAATTGTTGCACTCCCGAGCAACCCCCACACTTAAACACAAAACCAAGGTGAAACCAATGCTCAATAAATTTTCAAGGTGCGAGAATAAAATGGTTTTTCGCTTAGGCTTGTAATGTAGCTTTGAAAAGAATGAGTCAAAAAGGCACAAAGGGCTAGCAAAGGAATCATAATGCAAGGGAAAGGCTATTTGGCCAAAGTGAGGAAAATAAAAGAAAGAAAACAAGCTTCCATCATACTTATGCACGTAAATGAAAAATGTAGTTTCAAAAAGAAAAGGAGCAAGTTCTAGAGAACACAAATCATGAGCAGATGCACACATGAAAGAAAGAATGACAAAAGATGAATTCCATTCATGCAGGCCCAAAACCTCACAAGGTCAATACCAACTTAGGCAATCAACAACATCAAATCAACTACCAAGACATGTAATCGAAGAGTCAAGAATGACGACCAAACAAATGATCCATTAAAACCAAAATGTCCAAGTTCATAATATGGAGCAATCATAGAAAGAGAGACCGTATTTATTTCAAAAAGCAAAGTAGAAAAAGGAAAACAAATAGAAGAAAGAGGGAGAAAGAAAGAAGAATACTCCCCAAGGGGTTTATGGAGGGTAAGTGGCATCAATGAGGAGAATCTCTCGCTTCCTCGCAGCCGGGATCCCTCATGAAATGGCTTGAGGCGATGCCCATTAACCTTAAAGGTTCGTCCCGTGGGTGGATCACATAGCTCAACAAAGCACCAAATGGAAAAATGTTAGTGATCTCAAAAGGGCCATCCCATTTAGATCGAAGCTTACCAGCATAAACTTCAAACGGAGTTAAACAAAGAACTTTCCGGCCCACGTAAAATTCTTTCCTCGAATATGCTTATCATGGAATGCCTTAGTCTTTTCCTTGTATAACCGCGAGCTTTCATAGGCATCCAATCTAAGCTCATCCAACTCTTGCAATTGTAGCTTCCGCTCCATCCCGACTTGGCCAAATCCATGTTACACCGTTTAATGGCCCAATAGGCTTGATGCTCCAACTCAACCGGAAGATGACATGCCTTACCAAAGACAAGCCGATAAGGAGACATCCCAATCGGAGTCTTGTAGGCGGTGCGATATGCCCACAAAGCATCCTCTAATCGCTTACTCCAATCTTTCCGGGTAGAGTTAACGGTCTTCGAAGGATTTGCTTAATCTCTCTATTTGAGACTTCACTTGACCGTTGGTTTGAGGATGGTATGCTTTGTGTGGAGACCTTGTGAAGCACTCCATACTTGCGTAACAAGGCACCCATGCTTCGGTTGCAAAAATGGGAGCCTTGGTCACCGATAATAGCTCTAGGAATGCCAAACCCGCAGAAAAATGTTAGACCTAACAAAATCCACCACCACAAGAATCATTAGTCCGAGTGGCTTTCGCCTCAACCCATTTCGAGACATAATCAACAACAAGAATATGTAAGTATAACCATATGAAGCAGGAAATGGACCCATAAAATCAATACCCCAAACATCAAAGATCTCACAAAACAATTAGGGTTCTCGGGCATCTCATGCCTACGGAAATACTCCTCGCTCTCTCGACGCTTATCACATGACTTACAAAACAGATGGGAATCATGAAACAAGGAAGGCCAAAATAATCCACTGTCTAACACTTTCCTAGCAGTTCTTTGGGGTCCAAAGTGACCACCACAGTGAGAAGCATGAGCAAAATGCAATATAGAGTGAAACTCATGATCGCACACATCTCCTAACTACTTGGTCATTACAAAATTTCCACGATAAGGGTCATCCCAAACATAATATTTAGACTCACTCTTTAATTTAAGGGTTTGGGCCCTAGTGGAATCTATAGGCAAAACACCACTACCAAGTAGTTAACTAGATCAAAGATACCATGGAAGCTTACCTTGCACTGTAGAAGCTGCTCATCGTGGAAATCATCCCGAATAGAAGAGGGGTGAGAGGGAGAATGAGTGATGCGACTCAAGTGGTCACTACCCGCTTTGTGCTCCACTTCGTCTCGAATCTCAACATCGAACTTTGGAGCAATAACATCCACCGGATGAGTCGTGGCTTAGCATCTGTCTTTTTCAAAAGAAACTTCAAAGCGATGGTCGAGAAAACAATTACTCTACTTGCTAGCGATATGACCTAAACTTATCAAAGGCAAATACAATAGCCAACAACTCTTTCTCGAGTGGTGTAATTAGATCGAGCAGATCCAAAGTCTTGGAGGCATATGCAATCACATGAGATGCTCTATCAACTCGGGCTGTGCCAAGATAGCACCAACCGCATAGTTGGAAGCATCACACATCAACTCAAAGGGGAGGCACCAATCGGGGGCTTGATCATCAATGGGTCGTAGTCGCAACGCTTCAAATGATCGAAGGCCGCCTTGCAAGCATCATCAAATACAAAGTCGGTGTCCTTATGTAGAAGGTTGGACAAGGGTCGGGCGCCTTGCTGAAATCCCGAATGAAACGCCGATAGAAACCTCGCATGACCAAGAAAAGAGCGAACTTCCCGCACGGATGCGGGGTAAGGCAAAGCAAGAATTACATCTATCTTAGCAGGATCTACCTCAATCCCTTTCCTAGACACTATGTGTCCCAAGACTATACCCGACTCAACCATAAAGTGACACTTCTCATAATTCAAGACAAGATTAGACTCAATACACCTATGCAAAACTCTAGACAAATTAGCCAAGCATGCATCAAAATCAGACCCATATACAAAGAAATCATCCATAAAAACCTCCATGCAAATTCTCTAGAAACTCGTAGAAAATGCTTACCATACAACGCCGAAAGGTGCCGTGTGCGTTGCAAAGGCCAAAAGGCATCCTTCGGTAGGCATATGTTCCAAAGGGGCATGTGAAGGTCGTCTTCTCTTGATCCTCGGGAGCAATATGGATCCGGAAGTATCCGGAGTAGCCATCCAAGAAGCGTAATGGGACTTTCCACCAATCGCTCTAACATCCGATCAATGAAAGGTAGAGGGTAATGATCCTTGCGAGTGGCTTGGTTGAGTCTCCTATAGTCAATGCAAACTCTCCAACTATTCGAACTCGAGTAGGAATGAGCTCATTCTTCCGATTGGCTACCACAAGGACTCGGATTTCTTAGGAACCACCGGACCGGGCTAACCCACCGGCTATCGAAATGGGATAGATGATACCAGCTTGCGAAGCTTAGTGACCTCTTTCTTCACCACATCAAGGATAAGAGGATTAAGGCGTCTCGGGGTTGCCTCACCGCTTAGAGTCCTCTTCCAACAAATCGATGCATACACATAGAAGGGCTAATGCCAACGATGTCGCCTAATGTCCACCCAATGGCTTTCTTGTTCGCCCTCAATAAGCTTAGCAGCTTCTCTTCTTGGTCGGGAAGAAGATTATTTGCCACAATGATCGGCAACCGTTCATCCACCTCCGAAATGCATACTTCGTGATCTCGGAAGGGATTTCAACTCAAGCTTGGGTGGTTGCTCGGTGGAGGGAAGAAGCTTGGGTGGTTGTTGCAACAACTCGATGTCATCACACTTTCGGAAATGCCTCGAAACCACATTCAAAGAAACAAGGACCGTGGTCTATACGGCTCAATGTTAACATCGAATCAAGCTCATCAAAATCGAGTTAAGCTCATCAAAATCGAATCGGGATGCACATTAGGATCGGTGAAGCTCAAACTCGTAATCAATATCGTAATCCACATGTAATGTAGAATCAACAAGCAAGTCAATCACCAAATAATGCAAAGCATTAAGCAAATTAGTGCAAACAGAGCACCATTCATTATCAAGACATGCACAAATGGGAGAATCACTCTCGATGCAAAATCGATAATCAAGACACCAATCAAGAATAACATCATCCACAAGATCATCAATCACATCAATGCGAAAATAGAATGTTCTTCCCTAGGATGTCTCATGGCATCAAAAATATTGAAATTCACAGATATATCACCAAACTCCATGGAAAGAGTACCGGAATGCACATCTATCTTAGTCCTAGTGTTTTCATGAAAGGCCTCCTAGAATGATAGGTGATCTACTACCGGGAGACTCATCCTCCATATCTAAGATGTAAAAATCAGCAGGAAATATCAGTTCATTAACCTTGACTAATACATCCTCAACTAAACCGAAGGATGAACATTACTCCTATTAGCTAGCTGAACAACAACACCAAAGTGGACGTAAAGGACCAAGACCAAGAGATTTATAAATAGATGCAGCATGACATTAATAGAAGCACCTAAATCTAGCATGCAATCATCAAATCTATAGTTACCAAAATAGCAAGGGATAGAAAACGTCCCCGGATCCTTGCACTTGCGAGGCATCGTAGGAAATGGATGAGTGCCGATACATTCTCGGTTCAAACTCACTCGTTCACTCCCTTCGCCGCCTCTTATTGGTGCACAACTCCTTCGTAAACTTGGCATATTTAGGAATTTGTTTGACTGCATCTAAGAGAGGAATGTTGATCTCTACTCTTCCGAATGTCTCAAGTATATCCTTCTCTTGTGCTTTTTCTCGCAACTTCTTGGATTGAATCGCTTCTTCCGAGGGAAAGGAAGAGGAATGGGGATGTCTTCCTCTTCACCTTGCTGCACCGCTTTTTTTTATTTTTAGAGTCAATCTTCACATTTTCTCGACTCTCTTTCGATGTGGAAGTCACATCTCGGCACCGGTTTAGGTTCCTCCAATTGCTTGCCGTAACGAAGGGAGATAGCACTCACATTCCCCTTAGGATTAGGAATTGTTTGTGAAGGAAGAGTGTTGGATCCCCGAGGTTGAAGCGGTTCAATGAGGTTGCCAACCGCCCAATCTGTGTTTGCAAACTCGAATGGAAGTGTCGGTTGCCGTTGGAACCGCATATTGGCCGTGACAAATTGCTTCATCATATCCTCAAGGGAGGAACCACCACTACCACTACTACTAGCCCGTTGTTGTGTTGCCCGAGGTGCACATATGGCTGGTCGAGGAGGTGGTGCTAGCAAAGGCAAAGGAGGTGCAGATTGTTGTTGGAAATTCTGTGGTCTATACTGTCTCTGTTGGTAATTCCCAGAATTTTGCTGATATTGGTTACTCTGGTTCTGATTCTGGTTCCAACGGAAATTGGGGTGATTTCTCCAACCAGGATTGTAGGTGTTGGAGAAGGCATTATTCTCGTGGTATTGTGGCTTTCCCGGAAAAGCTCCCACTGAAGCTACCGATTGGTCTTGATAAGTAGGATCATGCAAGGTAGGGCAAGAGTCGAGAGAATGGTAAGGGTCAGAACATAACCCACATGAGTACCCAATCTGAGGAGGAGAAGATTGTACTGTCTGTGTCACTGCCAGCTGCCTCACCAGAGAGGTCAGATCATCAAGTCTATTCTCTAATCTCTGAGAATCGTACTGGACTGGAGGTGTTTGAACATGGTAAACAGGAGTACTATTGGCCCTGGTGCCAAATTGCTGAGAGTTGGCTGCCATCTCAGATATCAAGTCTCGGGCATCTTCAGGTGTCTTGTTACGTAGAGCCCCACCACTAGAAGCATCCACTAAACCTTTGTCTACTGGGAGCAGACCATCATAGAAATGGGTAATCAAGTCTTTCTCGAGATCCGGTGGTGTGGACAGCTTGCACACAACCTTTTGAACCTCTCCCAAGCACTCATACAAAGTCTCCCCATTGACTTGCTTAATGTTGGCAATTTCCTTCTTGATCGCAATGCTCTTGAAGAAGGGAAATATTTCTCCATAAATAACCTCTCAACCTCAAATTCAGCTCCCAATAGATGAAGGTCAAGGTACAACAACCAGCCTTTTGGCTCCACCTTCCAATGAGAAAGGAAAAGCTCTCGCCTTGATTTGATCTTCATCAATTGCATGTGGTTTCATTGTCAGGCCGCACACTAGATGGAATTCCTTCAAATGCTTAATGGCACACTCACCTCGAAAGACCATGAAACTTAGGCAAAGCAAGTGTATTAGACCAGATTTAAGCTCAAAGTTAGCAAGAAGGGCGATATTGAATGCACAAAGGTTGATAATTAACATCGTTCATTCAATTCCTTTAAAGTAGGACGATTTTCCCGTTCTTCCGCCATAATTTCGAGTTAGGAAAATTGCTACTAGAATCAATTTAAAACAACAAGACTATCGAAGTACTATCGAAACACAATCGAGAGATCAACAAGATGGACACAATCGAATGGCCACTATCGACTCAAGTTCAATGTCCAATTCAAAAGCATTAATCCAACGACTTAACCTAACAACTCTTCTAGCAAGAGAATGGTTCTTTCTATTTCAGATCAAATGGCAACAAGTCTTCTCGGATTTATAGTGCTCCTAGTACTCATGCAAAGAACATAAACACAAGGCGAATTCGCAGAAAATCAGAATTACGAAAATGCCACCAGCCAATCAGAATTACAAAAATGCCACTAGCCAATCAGAATTAAAAATGCCACTAAAAGTGGTAAAAAGTAGAAAAACACTAAGACACACAAAAGCAAACACAAAAACAAAGAAACTATGGTAGAAATTGACCTAAACAAGTCCAGAAACACTATCAAATGATTTTTAAAATTTTTGGGACTTGGACAGGGCAACTCCTAGACCGTTGGGGAACCCAAAAATGGAATAAAAAAACTTCAAAAATTGAAAAAGTGGTCTAAACGATGGAATTTGGCTTATATCTCAAGACCACAGCGCTTTAGCCCTGTGTCCTATGCTAAATAACATTTTCCTTCAGCTCACCAAAAATCAGCCCAATCGGAGTAAGTCAAACAATTGCTAAAATACCCGATATATCCTACCGAGACCAAAAATGGTAAAAACAGGGTCTAAACGATGGAATTTGGCAAAAATAGGTGAGACCTCATCTCCCCTAGGAGTGAGTCTTGCTTAGAATGCCCAATTCCTTGTGAATAAGACCTGGGTTGAGTGATCTGAGTCAGAAAAATTTCTGTCCAGCCACCCGAACCACCTAAACTACCAAAAACGAAGCTATTTACACTACTTTTACTAATCAAACCGATGCAAATTCCCCGGCAGCGGCGCATATTTTGACAGAGATTTGCCGTAATCTCCCAAAATAACCAGATTAGAAAAGGATTTGCGATAATGTAACCTGGGTCGTTTCCCAACGACTTGCAGTTTCGGTTCAATTCGAACAAAGAATAAAACAAAAAAAAATTGGGGGTTTTGATTCAAAGAGAATAAAAATGAAATAACATAACAGAACGAAGTAAACACAGATTAAACAGATAAACAAAGATTAACCCAGGATTTCGAATTCCACCACTTCCCTTCCTGACGAAAACAGATTATAACCGAACTCGTGATCGACTCAAGCAAACCGAAATCTCGCATTTGCCCGTAAATTCCCTCAACTGAACAATCGTCTAGAATTTCTTCGAATCAGTGGCGTATCTCTGTACGATCGTACAATGATACTTTAACCTAGTTCGAACTACGTCCTTGGGAAATGTCGATCCGGGCGTTAAATCTAACACCCAATCCGAAAGTAAATCGAATCCGAAATTACAAAACAAAACGAATTTGTTACCGTTAAGAACGAGTCCTCCGGATAGTGGAATCCTCAATCCATGGGTCAATCACAAGAGCTTAGCTAGTCATGATTATGCAGAACGAAAATCGAACGAAATGAAGAAGTTCATCATGAACACGAAGAACACGATGAACGAGGAAGAACAAACATGAGAGAAAATAAAACTTCTCGTATTTGATTCAAAACTATCTAAAAACGTGAATGAGAATGTGTTTGTGGCTGCTGCCTCACTTAACCTAAAATGGCAAAACGAAATGGGGCTCCAATCCACAAGTCGTGCCCGAACGAAAATAAAATAAAATGGGCTTTAATTACAAAATTCGAGCCCAAAAATACATATGACTTCGGCTCGAAAATCAACCGCCCTCTTGTTCGAATTTGCTCTTCATGTCTTCATAACAATTGTAGCTCTCTGAATCATCTGAAATATGAGACAAAAATGAGGCAAATCCGATGTCTGGTTCAAGAGTTATGGTAAAAATGGTGAAGCAATGTAAAACTGGAATTTATTATTAAATAATGGCTAAAATATAATAAAAGGCCCAAGGCCCAAATAAGTATAAAAGCCATTATTTATTAGCTAAAGAGTCCTAAATTATAAATCAAGAGACAAAAAGTAGTGTATGAAATATTCAATTATCAGCCAACTTGCCACATGAAATATTTAACCTTTTCCGGAACTTGCCATTTCCACATCATAGACCAGAAGTGATGATTACTTTATCCTGTCCAGCCAGAGAGGTATTGATAAGCCGACTTAACCGAAAAGCCTCCATCCTTCGCAATTCTCCATGTAAAGCAACAGGTAAGTTGTTACTGGGTGGATGCATTCTAGAGATAGTCCTAATGATATCAACGGGAAGAACCCCTTGCCATCTGTTCATGTCCCAATGACCATTCTTCAATACGTGATCTCTCACAGATTCTTCTCCATTTATTGAGGTCGGATTATTAACATAAGTTAAA
Organism: Acacia acuminata; assembly: GCA_019022655.1. Lineage (NCBI taxonomy): Eukaryota > Viridiplantae > Streptophyta > Magnoliopsida > Fabales > Fabaceae > Acacia > Acacia acuminata. Next base: position 600,198 of record JAFJYI010000322.1, on the reverse strand, counting down.
AGGGGGCGCTCCAGGGGAAGCCAAAGATCAGACCAAAACTTAGTGTCAGCTCCATTGTTAACTTTTCTCCCAACTCCACTCATGAACTTGTCCCAAACCTCCACAATAGCTTTCCAGGCCGATGAGGAACTTCTTTTTTTTGAAACTTTAGGCACAGATGAATTTCCACAATTATACTTGGCCCATAACCATTGAACC